>JALBZB010000289.1:0-34395 GCA_038050625.1 Pythium sp. MPC-2022a
CTCAAAAACTCACGCTCGCAAACACATTTTTGAAGAAAAAATCGACCGTTTTCGGATTTTTTACCCTGTCCCTAACTTTTTGGCGCGCACTGTACAACTTGTACACCGCTGGTTGCGTGTTGATGATGATGTGTTGACCTGATGAGGAATGATTGCTCGTCTTTCAGAGTGTTGGACAATTTTGTGGACATTGAAAACCTAGTTTCAAGACTGAAACCTCTTTAAAACCAATTGTTTAGTAGTGAGCTCCATTTTGCAATAGCTTACTGTTTAAACGAGCTCGAATCCGGAACCCAGTACCTATTATAAAGAGGGTTGTACTGACAAAAATCTGAATAGCTGGATTCTTGTCGATTTCAGGTTGCCCCCTTGAAGTCTCAAGCTCAGATCCGTTCGTTCTCGCATTTGCCATTTGCCATTTCGACCCGGACACGACAAGTGCAAATCTCAAAGATGGCTCGAAGCGACATCGCCAGCACTATCAGTGTCACCAGCGACAGCAGATTCAGCAATGCGACCTCAGAGCCTGCGTTTGTTCTCTCAAAGGAGCAGCGCAAGCAGCAGGAGTGCACTGCCGCTAGCTTCGCGTTCCTCAACACCATTGAGAAAGTCACTGTCACGGGCTCCAAGTACTACGACGAGCGCGAGCACCTTCTCTTTGACGTGACCATCAAGGACCACGACAAGCACGCGGCCGCGCTGGGCTCCAAGAAGGCGATCGAGAAAGAAGCGCTGAAGATCCAACCGACGGTCAACTACAGCAACATGAAAGCGCTCTCGACTCTCGCCGGCGTGCACAAGGCAATTCGTGACTGGAGCTCCAAGCATCACCATGGTGACTTGAGCACCTCTACATGTGCCTACTGCAGTCAGTTCAACTCGCCCGAAGCGCTGCAGCTCTGGACATTCACCGGTCGTCAGGAGAAGGTTCTGGACTCGACAAGAAAAGCCTCGGCGGCTCTGGTGCTGGCTCAGCTGGACAAGTACCTTAATGCCTATCTCGAGTGGACGCGCAATATCCCCGAAGACGTCAGCGAGGGCGAGTGCGAGGGCTACGCGCACATTCCGATGATGATCACGGCGCTTTTGCAGAACGAGAGCTACAACTCGGTCGCGTTGGACTTGACGGTCTTGTCGTGCTCGGTCATGTAGAAAGTTTCGGCAGCCGCATCGTACAAACGGTTTGTAGACCCAAGGTCTGAAGCTTGCCCAGGACCTCAATACTCGTACAGTTCACGTTGCAGATTGTGTGTACAACAGAAGCAAAACCTCTTGAACTTTAATACAATTCCTTTTAAAACCATTTTTTGGAAACTCATGTTTGTTTGCGTCGAAAATTTCCGACATCTACTACCCATTTTAAAGAGAGTTTCTCTGCACCCACTTTGCATAAAATCAGGCTGTCATTCATCAATTCGACTCCGACTGCACAAGCCAAAAAAAACTAACAAAAAAATGACTCGAAGTGAGGTCGCCAGCACCACCAGCATCCCAGATAGCTCGCTCAGCACCACCACCATCACCAGAGCATCGACGCTAGCTCCACCACTGACCTCGCGGCTGGATAAAATTCACGAGTGCCTCGTGTTCCTCAACCGCATCGAGCGGGTCAAAGTGGCTGACACGAAGCTTGAAGACGGCGCGGTCTTCCTCCTCCTCGATGTGCACATGAAGAAGAACTCGCAGCTCCTGGCGCTCACGGAGAAAGAGCGCAAGAAGCAGAAGAAAGTAATCCGTCCGATCATAGACTTCCGCGCATCCAAGGCCGTCAAGACCCTCGAGCTCATCCACAGCGCGATCTACGACTGGAGCATGAAGCACCATGCTGAAACCGCAGCGTCGTGCGCCTACTGTAGCAAGTTCAATTCGCCAGCGGCACTGGAGCTCTGGGCCAAGAAACCGTCCCAGTGAGTTCAAACAAGTGAGACCTCGGGACTCACGGTCGTCGTGAACAACAACGAGTTCCTCCAGTACGAAAAATGCATCAACCACTACCTCCAAAGCGCACGTGCTATCCCAGAAGACGGAGAATTCAACGCCCTCGAGTGTGAAGGATACGCGCACATCCCGCCGATGGTCACGGCGTTCCTGCAGAACGATACTGCGGTCATGAAGTGCTTGGTCATGTAATTTGGTAAAAGTACGTATGATCGATAGACAGTGCCATTTCAATAAGTGAGAGTGTACTTAAGTTGTTTCCAAAAAGTAATTATTGGTGGGCAACCAGTAAATAAGCAAATAAATAGCGATACCCCAACTCAACCGAACATACATGAACATTTTTAGACACCAGTCAGCAAGTTTCCATGCGTGTAGCTCATGATTGATTTGATGAGACGTATTACAGCGGAGGCGCAAAGGCGGCGGTCTCGAATTTGAGATTAGATATTCAAATCAGGCATCATTTGAGAAGTTGTTCAAATGACACAGGGGCTTTCATATCGACAAGTGCATTTTAGTGAAACATACTGGCAACTATTAACGTTGCTCTGTACTTTGTAGACAAGATACAGGGTACCAAGCTAATTGAATATCTGCATGCAGCAGTTCGGATGGCTATATAAATGAATCTCCAGTCAAAGGGACGCTATTGGGAAGCAGTGAACCCCAATGCCAAAGGTAAGATAAGATGGCTGGGGCCTTGCCGGCGCCTCAGTCATCTTCCCATTGACAGAGGTGTTCAACGCGAGAATTTGAAGTCTTAGAGGCTTTCTTAGTGTTGTACAGGGACCATTCTCATTACTAAACACCCAGCAAAAACTATACCCTTCAAAAATCGATTTTCATTCAGATGACCATCACTCAGCACTTTCAAAATTGACGCGCTTTTTGAAGCGCTATGGCGCGAGCCGCACAAACCACCACAAGGGCGAACACAACAGACCGAGAGCCGCACGGATGCCAACTCACACAACACGTGTACGGCTGACAGCAACGCAGAAGCTGGCGCTGCGCAAGCGCCACAGTGACCACCCCGAGCTGTCGCTGCGCGCTCTATGCGCATGGGCTGGCGCGACTTTCAAGCTTCCACGGAACCCTTCGCCCGCAACGCTGCTGATGCTGTTCAAGCAGCCACTCACCGAGGACGCTGTGCGCGCCAATCCTGCCCGTAAAACAAGCCAGTGTGTGTACTGTCTGTCCCTCGAACACGCTCTCGTGCACTGGATCAAATGCTGCGAGCTGCTGCAGATGCCAGTGGTGACGTGGGCGACAGTTCGCGCGAAGGCGGTGAAGATTTGCAGTGCTCTCATGCGTGACGCTGCCTACGTCCCCAACACCAAGCTCGAGAACATGATGTTCTCGGATGGGTGGCCCCAGAAGCTGCAGGAGCGGTATGGACTGAAGCCATGGCGCGTGCACGGGGAGACAACATCTGCGCGTGCTGCTGACGTCGACGTAGGGCGAGCAGCTTTGCGGATAATCACCAGTAAATACAGCCCGCGTGACATCTTTAACATGGATGAGACTGCCTATTTCTACTGCACGGCGCCTGCAGCCTCCATGACAAGTGCGAGCATCTCAGGGCGGAAGAAGATCAAGAAGAGGCTGATAGTGGCGATCACCACGAACGCGGACGGCTCGTGCAAGGTTCCGCTTTTATTTATTGGGACAGCGCGACAACCTCGGTGCTTAATCTCGCAATCGGCGAGTGAGCTTGGCATCGACTACATTAACGCCGCCAAAGGTTGGATGACGACGGAGCTCTTTCGGAGCTGGCTCGCGCACTTCAACGAGACGATACAGGGGAGGATCACTATGTTCTCCTCCTGCTCGACAATGCTTCGCCGCACCGCGTGAGCGAGCACTTCTCCAACGTCACGCTGCACTTCCTCCTTCCCAACACTACAGCCCATCTGCAGTCACATGATGCAGGTACCATCCAGCCGTCCAAAAGTCAGCTGAATATGATCAAAAACGCATACGTGGTGGACAAACTCGACGAGTTACTGGAGCAAGTGGATGAGGCTGAAAAGGAGAACGTTGAGCTGAGTGCTGAGCGGCACTTTAATGTGAGCATTCTAATGGCAATGCGATGGGCTCAGCAGGCTTGGGACACGGTGACGAAAGCCGCAGTCACAAACTGCTGGCGCCACACCGGCATACTTGCTGAGGAAATCTTCGAGCTCGCCGCCAGCATGGACAAGCTGCGCATTGGGCCGCATTCCATCCGCCAGCTCGTAGTTTAACACCCTCCATATTTCTATACTTGCGCATTTTTATTCCCTGCGAAATAAAATACTTTTTGGTCTCATCTTTGCTGTTTAGTAATGAGAAAGGTGCCTGTACTTGGTTTACTGGACAAAGGTCACAAATCACAAAACGCTTCCTCATCAAACAAAAAATAATGACTCCACCCGACAAGAAGAGAGCTCGCCTTTCAGACGATGCCAGTGCTGCCCGTGATGATGACACCAGCAAAGCCACCGCCTCCTCTGTCATCACCGGGCCGGATGGCCTGAAGCTGCTCACGAGCGCTCTCGTGGTGACGCGCGCGGTCCCGCAGATCGCGCCACTGTCGCACGTCACGGTCAGCGTGAGCGCGTTCCTCGACGGGTGTGTCCACTTTCGAACGCTCGAGGATGCCGTGAAGGCGAACGATCTGCGCTTGTTACGACGCCTCATCGCCGCGTCCAAGCGTCCACTGCCGAGTACAAGACGATACCCGCTTTTCTTGCGCTTCCACGTGTTTGACGCAGCGAAAGTGGCAGCCGAGCTCGGTCACTACGAGGCACTCAAGCTGCTGCACCAAGTGAACCCACAGCCCTTGGGTGAGGAGGATATCCTCGCGATCCTCGCAGGTCGTGGGGATCTGGAGATGATCCGCTGGCTGGAGGAGAACTGCTCGCTCGACCAGAAGTGTGATATGGGGGAGGTCGTCGATGCGGCAGCGACCAATGGTCACATCCATGTGCTGGAGTGGATCGTGAAGAATCGACCGTCGGCCTATCTACCCGTCGCGATGGAAATCGCAGTGACGGATGGGCTCTTTGATGTCGCCAAGTGGTTGAGCGACTGGGTTGAGTTGGACTTGCTTCCGGGCGCCATCAGCAACGTCGCGAGACATGGTTCCGTGGAGATGCTCGAATGGCTCGACGAGCAAGGGGTCGAGTTCTTGTCGTACACGTTTGACATCGCTGCTGCCAATGGACGGTTGGACGCCATTCAGTGGCTGTACTCGACGAAGCAACTAAAGGGAACGTACAAGGCGAATCTCGGTGCGGCCAGGAATGGCCATCTCAAGGTCGTCAAGTGGCTCCACTCGCTCTTCCCGGACAATTTTTCTGAGCAAGACATGGACGACGCTGCTGAAAACGGACATCTCGACATTGTTCAGTTTCTTCACGAGAGTGGTACATGCGGTTGTTCTGAGCTAGCGATGGATCTTGCAGCAGCCAGCGGCCATTTCGAGGTCGTCAAGTTCCTCCACGAAAACCGGAATGAAGGATGCACACAGCTCGCAATGAACGAAGCTGCAGCCAACGGTCATCTTGAGGTTGTGAAGTTTCTTCACAAACGCCACAGTGAAGGGTGTACAACGAAGGCAATGGACGAAGCTGCGAAGAACGGGCATCTTGACGTGGTCAAGTTTCTTCACGAGAACCGCAGTGAAGGATGCACTGCGAATGCAATGGATGGGGCTGCTGGGAAAGGATTCTTGGAGGTGGTCCAGTGTCTGCACGCAAACCGAAGCGAAGGCTGTACAACTGCAGCGATGGATGAAGCGGCAGGAGGTGGCCATCTCGAGATCGTCCAGTTTCTCCACGCCAATCGCAGCGAGGGCTGCACAACCGACGCGATGGACAATGCAGCTACCTGTGGACATCTTAACGTGGTGAAATGGCTGCATGAGAATCGCAAAGAGAGCTGTACAACGGACGCTATGGATGGTGCCGCGGCTTGCGGACATCTTGAAATGGTGAAATGGCTTCACGAGAATCACTCCGAGGGCTGTACAAGGTCAGCAACGAGTCATGCTATTAGTCACGAACACCTGAAGGTCTTGGATTTTCTGTTGCTCCATCGACCGGAGGGGTATTCGGGGGAGATCCTAACTGACTCAATCGCGAGTCTGCACTGGTTCTACGAGAATCACCGCGGCAAGTGTGACATGGAAGAGATTCAGAATACTGCGGAAGGCTACGAGCGCGACGATGTCCTCGAGTGGCTGGAAGACGTCGGAGAGCTAAAACCTTGAGGCGAGTAAGTGAAATACACACAACAACGGATTTAACCATTTCAACAACAACAATGGAGTCATGTAAGGGATGCTTTCAATTCATAATAATGTAAATTATCCATGACAAACGGTGTGAGGTACGATTTCGTTGATTCCACTTAGAGACGCATGATCTTCGGAGTTGAGTTCTCCTTCCTGGTTTTCTCGGTCGAGACCGCTTGGTGGAGCGCCGCGAGCCAGCGCTCGTACTCGACGTTTGACTCAGCGGCGATCAGCAACTTGCGACCACTCTCCGTCGTGACCTCGAGGCAGAACTTCTTGGTGCGCATCACGAGCACGTGGCAGACCTTCAGGGTCTTGAGCAGCGGACCGTTGTCGCTCTTGAAATATGACAGCGTCGTGCCGTTCAGCGTGAAGTAGCGCAGCTTCCAGTTTTTAATGGTGCTGCCTTCTTTGCGAAGCCAGCCGCTGCAACCAGGAAGACTCTCATCGATGCTCACGCGTCCCATGTCCACGTACGGCACGCCATCTTCGTACGACTCGTCACTGTCCAGCGAGCTCCCACGCCCATACATCATCTTCGAGCTACTCGGGTTGCCCAACGAGTTTCGCGACGGCTGCTGGTGCAATGAGGGTTTGCGTTGCACAGGGCCGCCGATGCTGTGACGCGCGCGCATTTCAGAGACAACTTCATCGTCGTTGTCGTCGAAATCGAATTCTTCGTTGGCCACCTCTTCCGCCTTCACCTGCGACCGCATCGATGCCTGCAGCACCTTGCACCACGCGATCATCTCTGCTTCGCTGCTTGCCGCGACGTTCAGGATACGGCCGTTCTGGAAACGCACGTCGATGCAAAATGGACGCGCGTTGCCAAGTGTGACGTAGCTCACAAGCCCACAGCCCAATGGATTCTCGCCGACGTTGCCCGAATACGAAAGCTTCTTGCCTTCAAGCACAAAGTACCGGCGCTTCCAGGTCTTGAAGTTCTTGCCCTTTTTCATCAACCAGCCCTTGCCCGGTTCGGTGAGATTCTCGGAGCTCGACTGGCGACCGCGACCCACGTCGCTTGGAGACTGAGAAGACAAGCTCCCTCGTTCGAGAGGGGTCGAGTTGTCTGTGATATCGGAGATGTGAATAAGCCACGAGCGGATTTCATCGGGCGACTCGGCGGAAACGCGTAGTATTCTTCCGGTTGTAAGATAAATGTCGAGACAGTTTGGGAATCCCGGGTTCACAGCCACCTGGTTGATAAACCCGTTGCCCTTCGGCGCTTCGTTCAGCTGCTCATAGTACGTGATCGTCCGATCCTCGACGATAAAGAAGCGTCGCTTCCAGGACTTCATGTGTTTGCCCTGCTTCTTGAGCCAGCCGGTCTTCCGCACGCCACTACCATCGCCATCACCACTGCTACCGGAAGGCGATACGGTGGACGCTCCAATGCTGTTCGAACGAGAGCCCAGACTCATCCCACGACGCAGCATGCCAACCGCACCACCGCCACTCCCACCACTGCCGCCGCCGCCGGATAAACTGGATCGCCCGCCAGCCGAGATGATCTCGATCGTCATGGGGTCTTTGTCCAGGACGGTGCAGATCGCGTCGACCCAGATGTCCACTTCCGCTTTCGAGTCGGCGCTCACGCTCAAGATGCGACCGTTGTCGAGCTGGATCTCCATCGAGTTGGAGCCTTCTTCACCGAGCTGGATGTCGACCACCGAGCCTTCGCCCTTCGGGTTATCGCCTGGGTTCTGCTGGTACTGCAGTTGAAAGCCATTGAGCGTGAAGAAGCGTCGCTTCCACGCAGTCGAGCGCTGGCCACGCTTATACAGCCAGCCCTCACACAGATTCGTCTCGGCAAACGTCTCGCCCAGGAACGGGGTCTTCTGATCCGCGTATGGGTCGCTGAAGCACGGCGTCTTGCCGATCGCCTTTGCGATCGCGAAGTCCCACGCCTCAATATCCGCGAACGAATCGGCGGCGATGCGGAAAATGCGGTTGTTGTCAGAAAACACGTCGAGCGCGAACGGTTTCCCAGTCTGGTTGACGTTGTAGTCGTTCACATTCGCCTCGCCCAGGGGGGCTTCACTAGCTTTCGCGTGGTACTTGATCACGCGTCCCGAGAGCGTCATGTACCGTTTCTTCCACGTCTTGAAGTTCTGTCCTTCCTTGTAGAGCCACCCCTGCATGGTCACGGGTGCGCTGCCCTTGCCGCCTTTGCCACCGGCGACATTCACACCATTCGCGTCAGTGCCACTGCCGCCGTCCTGCAGCATCTTCTTGATCTTGGCGTACCACTCGGCGCTCTCCTGGTTCGTCTCGACCTGGATCTTCATCGTCTGGTTCTTGAGCTCACCTTTGATGAGCAGCCCGTTACTGAACTCGGGCGTGAACTCGACCGCGACGATCTTGAGCCGCCCTTTCTCGTCGATTCCCTTGCCGCTCGGCGAGCGCTCGGCGAAGTAGATGAGCTCGCGGCCCTTGAGCACGAAATAGCGGCGCTTCCAGGACTTGATGATCGAGCCCTGCTTGGACGCCCAGCCCGCGTGGTCGCAGTACGAGTTCTTGGTCACGCGCGACACCGCGATCACATTGTTCGCCGTGCGGTGCAAGCGCTGCTGCATGGTGGCCGCCATCGTAATACTCTGCTACAAACGCACGTACGCTTGATCGCCTTTCGCTTGAGCTTCGAAGTGTGCGCTTCACGTGGTGGGATTGGTAATGAGCTGCTCCATCACTACTTCTCGGTCAAAAATATAATTTGTCCAGCTGGTTTTGTGGGCGGAATAGATGAGATTTTTGCGGCAAAACTGTTCTCTCTTAAACACGCAGGTGTATTTTTCGGATTTGAGTATTTTGCAAGCAGTATAAATATCTTTCTTATTCTGAGATAAATGTAAGCAATATAAATGTACTTTACCGATTCCGAGCGGAATTTTTGAAATGAATTTATTTTACCACGCAACGTCTGTTCATCAATATGTCAAGCTTCGTTTATGCCCATTTCACTCCATTTCACTATGGATTGTTGCTTGAGGGTATCTTGACAGATTGTTGATAGTAGCTTCAGAAATATATAATTCCACAAAATGCGTCAAGACGCTTTTGTACCAATATTGCTATTTGAAGCGTGTTGACATATTGTTGAGCGGTTATTCTGATGTTTCGCATATCTCGTCAAAGTCGACAATCGACTTTGAATTAACCCACTTTTTTTAGATTTGTACGCATATAAATTTGTAGAGATCGTATCACTTTGACATCAGCATACAGAATCAAGATAAAGCAGGGAACATTGAATGGATTAATGTTCACTTTCGATTTTTCATAGATTTTCACAGGTCATATATTTCCAGGTCTTTATTTTGAATCTACCTGGTGATAACGACCATGATGTTACTATACAAAGATATTGAGAAAGTTTGGTGAGCAAATTAGATGTATTTTGTCAATTCTTCACACTATTCCTACATATGTTTGTGGCCCTTAGGTCATTAAAACCGATGGATACAATCAGGTGCAGGACTAGTGTGAAGAGTGCTGAGAACAGCCAGATTACTATTCCAGACCTATGTGAAAGTGGCTTACGTGACTGACTGGATTTCAAAAGTGCGCGAGGACTGATTTTCTGTGATAAGTCGCCCTGCTTTCATGGCTGACTGAGATGACATCAGTGACGCTTGAGGCGTCAACTCCAAGAGGGCTCCCCAACTGGAAGATCTCTCTCCTCAAGCCCCAGCGATTCCAGCGCTGATGAAAATTGCTGCTATAGGAAATATGATGGTGGCTGTGGCTCAAACAAGCACTTTCAAATAAATATAGAAGAGAGAGATACCTACAGTATGTGGTTGTGTCATGCATGATCATCAAAGGTCAAAAATCAGCCCAACTGATTTCGATATGTGGACAGGAGCGAATTTCGAGAAAGGCACAGGTGGATGGCACAACTACTGTATCAGTCAAACATTGTCAATGTCAACCTAGAAAGTGACTCCGCTCGAAAGCAGAAGGACAACTTCAACCAAAATGCTTCATCATCAAAATGAAGCGGTTGCTGTGGAATTTTGACTACGTAGATATTAAGATAGCTACTCATGATCTAAATATCCTCATATCAAAACGTATGGGGAGTGCATGCTTCTTGCTGTAACAAATTTGACTCCTGATGTAAGACACCAGGAGCCAGGAGTTATTACATCGAGAGCAACCTCGTTCGCTGCAAAGCGCTTTTTCGCAGTTCATTTCATATGTTTATTATATGTTTACGACAGTTTAATGGTAAAATGGAAGTGTAACCACATAACTTGTCCTGAACATATATAGTTACTCCAAATCCTGTCTATATCTTGTAATATCTAGAACTATTTACTTCGTGATAAACAAGGCAAATTAGCTAGTAGCATTTGTCAGTATACCCAGAATTTATCAACATGTAAAATGCGTTTATTCTTGTACAATAGTCCCTTCGAGCACTGACAGACGTCACTATCGCGAACTTGCAAAATCCAAAGCCCAGCAAAAGGGGAGAAGCGAGAAGGGAAGTCAAAGATCTATCAATCCAAAGCGAAAGCGAAAGCGCCGAAGTGATCGATCGAGCAATTAATCTCTCCATCTATCTATCCACATACCAAGAAGCCATGGAGTTCATCGAAGGAGAGCAGACCGCGTACCCAGAGCTCGCCGCGCGCTACCAGACGCTCAAGGACCTGCACGTGCGCAAGTGAGTCACACCGCTCTGTCGATTCCGCCGAAGCCGCTCGCCTTCCCCCATTGGGATATGGGATATTGACGGCTGCCTCTATGGATCTCTCTACGTATTGAGCTGAATGGTATTAACATGATATGTCCATGCGTTGTGTGTGTTGTGTGTTGTGTGTGTGCGCGCTTGCAGGTTGTACCATGAGCTCACAGGTGAGCTGGAGGCGTTCGTGAAAGACCCGTCGACGCGCAAGCAGCCGTACAACCAGGCCAAAGTGCGTTTTGTTTTGGCTGTACCTGACTATCAGTCTGCGTTGCGTTGCTCACTCGTATGTTATATTTATCGTGTACCAACAGCTCTACAAGGAGTTTATCAAGACGTTCCAGGACAAGCTGAACCAGGTGCGCCTGGTGATCATCGCGACGGAGATCAGCGCGCAGTACGAGAGCCCGGCGCAGGCACAGGAGTTCATGGAGCTCATCGCGGCGCAGCCGAGCGTCAAGGCGAACCACGAGGCGGCGCTGCTCTGCACGATGCAGATCGTGAAGCTCAAGCTACTGCGCGGGCCGGAGTTCCAGCCAGAGGTGAAGACCGTGCTCGACGAGTTCAAGCCCGCGGTGGAAGCGCTCGTCGGCGCCGAGCCGGTCGTCCACGCTGCGTACTACCGCGTCGCGTGCGCATACTACGGCGCCGTGGGCCCCGCGGACAAGTTTTACAAGAACGCGCTCATGTTTCTGGCGTACACGCAGTACGAGGACATCCCGGAGAAGGAGCGCTTTGACTTTGCGGTGAACATCAGCATCGCGGCGCTCACGGGCAACGGCGTGTTCAACTTTGGCGAAGTGATCGCGACGCCGATCCTCCGAGCGCTCGAAGGCACGAGCAAGCAGTGGCTCTCGGACCTGCTGCACGCGTTCAACCGCGGTGACATTGACCAGTTCAACGACATTGTGGGCAAGAACCAGGCCGAGTTCAACGCGCAGCCGGCGCTGAGCAGCAAGAAGGACTACGTGAAGGAGAAAGTGGCGCTGCTCGCGCTCATGGTGCTGGTGTTCCAGCGCCCGTCCCACGAGCGGAATATCGCGTTTGTCGAGATCGCGGAAGCCACGCGGCTGCCGGTGGCCCAGGTCGAGTGGCTCGTCATGCGCGCGCTCTCGTGCAAGCTCATCAAGGGCTCAATCGACCAGGTGGACGAGATCGTGCGCGTCTCGTGGGTGCAGCCGCGCGTGCTCGACAACTCGCAGCTCAAGGAGCTGATCAACCGCCTCGACGGCTGGGAGAAGAAGGTCAACTCAACGCTCCTGTACGTCGAAGAGCAGACGCCGGAGTTGTTCCAGTAAGCGAAGCCTTCCAATGAGGACGAGAAAGAATGAGCGAGTCAGAATGCGAAGGTAATACAAGCGTGCAGGTACACCCCCAGAAAGAATAATAAAAAAAGCGTTTGATATCCCTCTTTTTTGTGTCTATTGTCTCTATTTGAATGTCTGGCTGTCGAAAGTCGACTGTAGAATCAATCGTACCACCGGCAAGTCTTCTTGCCATGGACAACATGGTGGTAGTGGGAGTTGGTATCTAGACTCGTGTGCTTCTCGGGCGTGGGCTTGTCGTAGATTTTCAGCCGCTCCTCAGATTCATCAGACCACCACGGTGTTCGATACAACTGCAAGTCACATACAGTTAGGTAGGGGAGGGCTGGTTAGTATAATTGCGAATTTGTGCTCAACAAGATAAAAAGCGAGCGCGCTGGGAGTACTGGACTGGAGCCCTGGACGGAGATCGAAAGTGTGGCGCGTGAGTCTTTGTTATTGCAGATTTGTTGCAGGGTTTTCTGATAACGAGATGAAAATGGATGAGCGAAATTGGTTGTGAAGCTAACCATCCCAGGAAGGAAAGCCAATTTCCAAACAAAGGTTCTATACTCTTTCATACCGCGTTGTGCGCGAGTGCTTGTTGCTTGCGAGTCGCCTTGCGCGCGTGGTATAGTCGGTCGAGCACGTCCTGGTCGCGCAGGATCTCCTTGTGGTTCGAATTCTCCTCGGTGCGGTGGTCGCTCAACTCGCTCAGATGCTGCTGAATCTGGTCGAGATGCGATTTCTTGAAGTTCAGGAGCGCTTTCTTCTTCTCCGCTTTCAGAAACTGCCAGATATTAAACGGCAAGTGCGTTAGGGAAAATAAATGTGATGGCAGGCGCCAAGAGTGCACTGAAAGCCCATACTTCTTCTCGCTGGTGGCTGCGCATTCGGTATTTGAGGTCTCCGCGGGCTTTTTCAATCATCTCTTCGATATTAGTCTACATACAAACGATCATTGTTAGCTAGAATTGAAGTTGGAGGTCCAGTGGTTAGTTTGATAATACCGAGACTCAACCTGTATACTCTCGAGTTCGTTCGAATCCATGTGATCTCGAAACTGGTGCATGTAGCACTCCAGCAGCTGCTCTCGTTTTTCAAGAAAGACCTGATCGCCCATAGAAACACATTTTTCAATATACCAGCCACACAACGAATGAAACTCTTCTCTCTGTTAGAAGTGGTAGGGAAAGCTCACCTCCATAGCCTGCGGCGCTGAGAGGATTGCGAGCTTGTCAAAGAAGCTTTTCGACATGGCCGCGACCGTATTCCGGCGCCGGTCAAGCTCCATGGCGCTCAAGTGCGCCTCCCACAACTGGCTGCGCTTCCAGAGCAGGAACTCCTGTCGGTCCTGGTCTGCGATCGCCAGCTGCGCCTGCTCCCACTCCATGTGCTCCACCAACACTTTCTCGTCGAGCTTGCGCTCTTTCTTGAGCTGCTTTTCAAGCTCATCTTTTTCGAGTACAAGTAGGATAAATTGGTGAGAGGATAAGTGTGAGTATGAATATCCTACAAAATGATCAAAATGACCTAACGAACCTGTTCGAACTGGAAGCTCTTGATCTCAATCGCTTTCTCTCGAGCCTGGTTGAGCTCCACCTCGTCGGCTTTCTTGGATCTACAAACGGCAGATTTCATGAGAGTAAGATGCAAAGGGCTCATCGTCGGCATGGAAAACCAATTTCCATCTTGAACCTCTCGAATAGGCAGTACTTACAGTGCTGTCTCCATGACAATCTGCTGCTGGATGGTGGTTGTGTTCCCCTGGGAGCCTCGCTGGGTTTTCAAGACCGCCACCACTGAAGATGCCGACGATGAATTTGTAGAATTCGCAACCACATAGTTTGCGAATGCGTCAGTAGATCGAGTTTGGTTCTGTTGCTGGTATTGATCCTGCTGCTACTGCTGCTTCATCGCTAGTGCCTCCGTCACAGATTCTGTACTTGTATCACGAAAGTCATGGAACCCTCGGCGCTCAGTCTCGATCAATCTCCGCGTTGTCTTTAGCGGCGACAGGAACGCCGCAGGTACGAGTTTCTTGCTGTTGGAGACCAGAGGTGACACCCCATTCGAACTGGAATTGTTGTTACTGTTGATAGTCACTGAACGTCCAAGAAGCTGTTGCTGGTGTTTGGTACCGGTATCAGGTAACGACGGTAGGCTCTGAGCAGCTTGCAATGTGTTTCTAAGGCAGGAAGTAGTGCGAGCTCATCGAATTTGAATAAATTGAAACCAAGGCAGCAGTAGAGCAATACTTGTTCAAACCTGGGTGTCCTGCTCTCCTCGCGCTCCAGTAAGTACAGCAGCCGCCTCCGCCGATACTCGGTCTGGCACCTGCAAGCCGGACGCAATGAAGAATTTGAAGCTGTGAATTGGACTGGACATGAGGCGCGATGATCAAGACAGAAACGAGATACGCGCACCTGACTCGGTTGTTATTCGTGGGGCTGCTCGTGGTTTCCATGACCTGCATTGTCTATGGACGAGCAATCCGAACATTCTTCTCTTTCTTCGCCAGCAAAACCACGCAGAAGTGGTGATGCCACGCGAGTCAGCCTCCTGCAAAGCAGCAGCAACAAGAACGGCACCTCACCCCGTATTAATAGGCAGTGAGGGTCTCATGATCCGCATTTATCCTCGTCTGGGTAAAGCGAGGCGAGATTGACAGAGCTCATTCACATCGGGATTAAGATTCTTCTTTTGATACTAAAATATCAGGCTGGAGTAGGGTGATAAAATCGCAAAACTGATTGATTGAGTTGATTAGCTTCGAAATCGCTAGGTTGATTGGGCCTACTGCATGAGAGCGCAAGATCTACTTCCGATGGCGGATCTTGGCTTAGCTCACGCGATGCTGAATGGGTTTCTGGTCTGAATAGTTGGCAAAGTAAATACTAGACGCTCACGACAGGTGGTGGCTGATGCGGGGAACTTGGACAAATACATCGAGGGTCGCTTTGGCGGGAGCTGGTGGTGGTAGAGGCTGCGGCTAACTTCGTTCGTTAGGCAACATGAAGATTGGTGGACTGGTGGGTTTCTTGATTGGTTGGTTGGTTGGGCTTGGGTCGTGGAGTTCCCAGCGCCTTGGGATTTAATTTACTTCAAACTTGGACAAACACGGATAACGAATGGCATCGCCTTCGTCTTAGTTGAAGATGGATTCGCTCGGACGCGCCGACGTGGAGGTCGGCGACAGCGTCGGGAACGCGCAGTGCGCGGAGAAGAACACGGGCATGCGGTGGGAGATCACCGGTTGTGGGGCCGCGCGCGCTTCACTCTCGAGCTGCTGCTGTTTCAGCGTCGCGGTCATGCGCGCGCTGCTGAGCGACGGGGTTCGGGAGCCTGAGGAAGAGATCGATTCCGAGCCGCAGAAGAAGAGGAACTGCGGACGCTCGACGACCGAGCTGGTTCGGGACTCGCGCGAAGGCTCGACGAGCACGCGGGAGGCCGTCGTGCTCATGTGCTGTGAAGAAGAAGAGCTAGAGTTCGTGTTCTTTTCTTCGAGTACGGCGATGAACGGGTTGGCGATGGGGCGAAACATGCTCGGACGCATGCCAGAGGAGCCGCGCGAGCGACGGAAGAGGCCGCCGAGGCCGATTGCACGCATGAAGCCACGCATTGTTGTGGGTAGTGGGCGGTGGGGATACTGGAATACTCTGGAGCTGTCGAGTTGGGTTATGAGAGCGATACTACGTGTTCTACGTAGCGATCGGTCGAGATAGAGAGATAGAGCAGCTTGTATGCGGGCGGACTGTGTGTTTGCATGCGAAACGACTGGCTGGATGGACGGCCTCGCAGGGCGGAAAGTGAGAATGGGTAGAGGAGAACGCGCTTGATTGCCAGCTGGGTCAAGAAAAGACACATTTGGCCATGGGTTTTGTACTGGCCAAATGCAAATGACGTTTGGAGTAGGGATTATTGATGATCTCTCCAGCTCGAAGTAGCAGGTGTATGCAGATGGATGGATGGCCCTTTTCAGGCCAGTTCAGTTAGGCTGGAGGGAGATGGAGAGAGCGAGAGTGGTGGTGCTGAAATCTCCCTGTACAGATAATCCCTTCTATATCAATTCGTGACTCATGTTGGTCAAGTATATGTGAGTATAACATACGAAGTCACCAAATATTCCTTTTAAATATGGTAGTAGAGAATACTGTGATTGAAAACGTTTTTCATTTAGTATCACATTGTACAAGTTTTTTCAAATGGGACCGGTCATCAACAGCCTTCTATGGTCAGGACTTTACATTCCCACGCGCCTGGGGATCGCTGAATCGGATGTCCATTCCGACATGTGCGGTGCGGACTGACAGAGGACACTGAAGACAACCAGACGCCGTCAAATTCAGCTCCACCCACTGATACATATCGCAGTTGCTGTGCTGACGCGATCTATCTATCCCAACACGCCCAAATCGGCCACTGGCAGTCTGGTTGTTTGCTGCTCAATGGGTGCCTTCTGCGTGTGCTAATGAGGTATGGAGGCATGCGGCATCGCTCTTTCCTCGTATCGACCGACGACGCCTGTGATGCGTGAACCAGGTACTGACTGGGAGTCCCCATTTTTTCTATCGATAAGTAACAGCAGTACCTCCACCTCTCGTCCTCCACCCTTCAACGACCTCACGGGCTTGCTTCCATAGCAACTGGGTGGCGTCTGCGATAATATCTGAAACAAAAGTCAATGAACGATACTCTTCATATTTGCGATACACGCGCCAGTTCGAAAAGAGGAAGTGGCCTTTTTCGTTCCGCACAACCACATGAACGCAAAGTACTTGGCTTAGCTCCAAAGACTCCACGAACTTCTTATATACGTACGTACGGCACTGGTAGCCAGAAATCCATCGGAGGCAACAGAGAAGGAAATCAATCACAACATGAAAGCCCTGCTCTTCATCGACACACGCGGCATTACGAGAGTTTAATAGCACTGGTGAGTCAAAGTTCCGCAAGCTCCTCCAGGAACGTCGACTGTCCGCAGTGCTCGTTTGTTTTGTTTCCCCCATTTGCACATATGCATCCGCGCTTGGTGGTCGGTGTCTCTGCCCCATGAAGACACCACCAGAGCGATGAACATTTGCTTTCTTGACAAAAAAATAAAATCATATTGGTATGTTGACGGTGGTATTGGCGTCCAGCACTCGACCTGCTTCTGTTGGGTTCTCGCTCGCGCCTCGCTTTCATTTCGCTGTATCCGCTCGCTCGCTTCTCGATATCATCGGATACTTGCGCTCAGCACCAGGAAGAACGCCAGGATTCGCCACGTTCTCCATTCGCATCACAGCTCCACAGTCTCTCGCCATTCGCCATTTCACTTCACGCTCACGCTTCACTCCTAGACACCATCCGCGTTCATTCATTTCCTCACTCAATTGGCCTAAAGTGCGTCAGTGCCCTTTCCCTTCACTGGATTGACGTTGATGAACGTTGGCGCGCGCGTGCTCGCCATGCGCATCGGTTGCCGCTTCTCTCGGGGCTTGGGTCGCGGCAGCATCGGCACGGCATTGCGCGGCGAGAAGAACACGGGGATGTTGCGCGAGATCTTGGGGGTCGCGACGAGCGACGCGCGCTCCTCGTGCATCTCTTCGTCTAGATCGGACGGCGCGGTGGAACTCGAGAAACTGAATCCGCCACCCTCGCCACGGCCGTTGTCGGACTTTGGGGTGTCGTAGCCGCAGTAGAACATGAAGTCGGTCTTCTTGATCGACGCCTCGTACTCCTTCTCGTAGGTCTCACCATCGAAACTCTCTGTGGACGACACATTCGTGTTCAAACCACCCGAGTACCTGTCTGCGCGACCGGCGGTCTGCGACTGGGACGACTGGGACTGAGACTGCGAGTTGGGCGAGTGGAAGCGCGGGCGCTGCGAGAACTCGACCTCGAGCGGGTCCGAGTGCGTCTTGCGCACTTTGTAGCTGCTGCTCTTGAACGGCTTGGTGAAGGTGCCTTTGATACACTGCCAGCAACCGCGCGTCGTGGTCATATCGATGCAGGGATAGAGCGGGCGGGGCTCGGAGCTCTTCTTTCGTAGCTCTCGAGACTATTCGAATTCGAATCGAATCAGGAACACAAGTCGCGCGTGGCACGTACGCAGATACAGGAAGACGGCGGCGCTGCAAACCGGGACGCGTACACACACGGACCTGTTGACCTGTAGACCTGTAAGAGAGCGGCGGCACTGACGAGCCTGGCGCTGCTGCTTGTTTAGTATTAATCGGTATCTCGCACGAGGGCGGGATCTGCTTTACTGCGAACGCAAAGACTTGGAATCTGAATCCGAAGGAGCGAGAAAGAGATAGAGAGATAGAGAGAGAGCGCGCGCAAGGACACGCACGCGTGTGTACGTACGACGTCCGTACGCTCGGTCTGCGGCGATTTGCCTGCCTCCTTGAGACGATTCCGATACATTTTTGCTTGCTTCAGAAGTGAGAGAATACAAACATGTTCCACTGTGGTTCATGCTTTGCGTGAGTGCTGTTGCCATAAAACCAACTGAACGGGTACCAAGTGGACTGGCTTTATGGGTATTGTACCACTGTCCGATTGTGTGGAGGTAGCTAATGCCACAGATTCTGTCATGTGGCAGGTTCTGATTTGATTAATTTAGAGAGTTATAGTCAGTAGGGTTTATCTCTATAAAATTATAACGGCTTCTGGCTGCTTGCTGCTTGCTGCTTGCTGACTCTATTCCAAGCAGAAAAAGTGTAGCCATTTCAAAAATCACAACGCGAAGAGCTCAATTGATCATCGATCATTGACGTGAGGTTAACTGTCAACACTTGAAACCTCTAGGCTGATCATTTCAGAGGCTGCTTACTTCAGGTCTGTTGCTCGATCCCACAAGTTTAAAATAACAAGTTGAGTGACAGCGCCGCACAGCCCCCATCCAGTGTGCGGGCATCTTCTATTTCTGTGGCCTTCTCTCAATTAAACATAGGTGCTCGAGAGAGTTGCTAGGCATGCATGGAGTGTCCAGTTGATTCGGAGACAACGCAATAACACTCCTCCTCTCTGCATCTTGTGAGTCGGATTGATTGCTCGCTGCGCAATTAAATCCGATGACGGGCGTATGCGCTGCAATGGCGATGATAAACAAACTCAAGCAAGCGCGAGCCAGAGTGACAGCAGCCTGGAGTGACAGCAGCCTGGAGTGCCATCCACGTCGAGCGTCACGGCATGTACTCGGTCGAGCGCGTGCGTCAACCCTCCAACTACCAAAACTCGACGTCGCTTCTTCGCTCGTGAATGATCGTCGTGCTGACTCCGCTGCTGTGTCTCGCGATCGTCTCACTGCTAGACGTGATCCCCATCAAGTCGCCAAGCCTAAGGCTAGCACAAAGGCATTCGCTTTAGCTGCGCTTTCTCTTGATGACCACGGCTATTGTCATGACGAGCATGATCCAGCTTCGCCTAGTTGTCTCGCGATTTCAAGTCTCCAATGCACACATCGTGTGGATCCCGTCGGTAGTAGCAGGAGTGACTGTCTCGTGGACAATTGGGATGGCGTGCTTGGTCGGGTACCCGGTGCCATTTACGCTTATATCCGAGTCTCTGGGCTTGTACATCGCATGCGCCGGGTGCCTCTACGCGGTCTGGAGTAAGCTCCTGCGAGAAATCTCAGAGGCTCGCGTCGGGTTCACCATATTCCTAGCTCTCGTCATCAACCTAGTGTCGCTACTCTACGTGTACACGGTGTTCAACTACGCGTCCAACAGCCTCGTCTCCTATGAGCAGATCGCGTTCGCACTTCTTCTGCTAGTGTTGAAGCTCGCAGTCAAGAACTGGATTGACCGAAGCATCGTATAAGCTGAAGATTTCCGGCCCGAGACGATCATCTTCAACGTCGAAATCTTCCGCGCGCTCAATGTGGCATTCTCCATGCAGAATGCCACGTCAAGACACACTATCGTCGTGCTGATGGTGCTGGATTGTGTCCACGCCTTCTCGTCGATTTATCGTTTGACTAGGCTCGCTAGATCCGTGAGAGATGGTTTGCAGTCTTCGAACTCCGGCATTTGCTCAAGCTTTTGAGACATCATGGGTACGTGAAACCGACGAGTTTTTCACTGAGAGCGGATATGACTACCTAACAGCCACAATTACTGCAACTCGTGCTTCTCATGCTCGAAACAGATCCGAGCATCCTAGACAATTCGCCGATTCGACTAAAGTCGAGCATAGGATCCCAGGCGCTCAGCGCGCCTCTAGATCCTCGACCCCCGCCTCGATCGATCCACAGCGACCCAGCTTTCCAGAGACCCAAGTCGA
Source organism: Pythium sp. MPC-2022a (assembly GCA_038050625.1). Lineage (NCBI taxonomy): Eukaryota > Oomycota > Peronosporomycetes > Pythiales > Pythiaceae > Pythium > Pythium sp. MPC-2022a. The sequence goes on from JALBZB010000289.1 coordinate 20,492, forward strand.
ACGACAAGGCAAGACTTCACAGTCTCCCGTTCCTTCCCAATCCAGTCGTTGTCACTTCCCTTTCAGATCCAATCAAACGTCAAAGCAGTGTACCTAAAAGCGGTACATCGGAGCTGAGTCCAGAGGAGACACGCTTGGTCAACTCGCTCAGCCAAACAGAGCTCCGTGAGAAAGTGGAGCACGCGCTGCAGCTGCTCCACACGACCGAGTTATTCGTGCTCGTCGAATACACAGAGGTGATAACTCCGCTCGTCTACTGCCTCTGCCTGCTCGTGGTGTCCAGTCTGCCCAACCGCGTCTACTACGCGCAGCTGAAGGAGCTAGACGACGACCGACTGCGACGCACGATCATCAACGTGCTGCTGTATGTATTCCTGGAGCTGCTGTCGTTCCTAGCGCTGAGCTGGTTCCTGGGCAAGAAGCTCCTGGTGTCGTCCGTCCACCAGCTCACATTCGTGTTGGAGACCTAGTGGCAGGTGTTGCAGTCCAAGCTGATCTTGTAGGTGGTGCTCACGGTACAGTCGCCGCTCGAGCATTTTGGCGCCGACTACAGCTTCCAGTTCAAGTGGCTCCACACGGACAAGCAAGATTGACATGCTTGTCAGATACTTTGTGGTATCTACGGAGAAATTCGTCTGAAGATGCACCTACTGCTCGAACGAGTTGGGTTGCGAGTGGAGTAATAAGATTGATTTACAAGCTCGCCATACTTGGTTGGACCTCGTGTTGAACTGGGTATACGTTGAAGGATGTACTTGTCTCTAGATGATGCTGGAGTGCACGCCGATGAAGGATCTTTGTCCACCTAGGGCTGCCGCAGTCTCGGGCGGGTTTGATTTGTGGCGATTGTGCAGCGAAGTTTGGCGCAGCGGAACGACGTCCGACTCGTCATGACCGGAGAAACGTCTCGCCAGCACGTCCGCGATGCTCACTTTCACGTCCACGCGCTCGGTGCAGATCTCGGATGGCTCCATCGCTGATGCCGACAGGTCTACTTTGCGGTACGTTCGCTGGATATCGGGGAGCGTACGTTGGGCCAGTTTGCGAAACGCGCGGCTCTCTTCAGGGTGCTTGGAGCGGTTGTTCTTGATCTCTTGGGGGGATTCCTCCGGGAGCTCAACGAAGATGAAGCCCTCGCCGGTGCAGGAGATCACGGGCAGCTCCCAATCTTTGAATGCAAGCTCTCGGAGGTACTCGCGGATGACCTCCAGCCGGTGGCTCGCTGGGATCGCTGCCGATACGACGCGCACGTACTCCTCGACCTGGAGCAGCACCTTGGACTTGTGGGCACGCGTTCGAATCCAGATCACGAGGTACGCAACCCAGACCGCGTTAATGAGCGTGAACAACCCGACGGAGAAGCCTAACAGACCGTCTTCGTTCCACTCTGGGAACAGTTTGACGAGCGACGGGAAGAGCGAGTTCTCAAGCGTGACGAGACACGTGATGATGAAGCAGAAGAAGACGTACTTGTCGAGCGACGTGAAGTACGACACCTGCGGGATCAGCGACGCCACCTGGTTCTTGAACGTCACGGCCGTGAGCAGCAGCGTAATCACGATCTGCAGCCACGAGCTCGTGTCCATGAGAGACCCACTGTCGTCCAGTGGCGCGAACGTCGTGAAGCACAGGTACGTGATGATCGCAGCGGGGAACGCGACGTTCGTGAAGTAGTACCTGCTGCGGCGCTCGAGCATAATCTCGAACTCGATCGATTTCTTCGTCGGCGTGTCGTACACTGCGCCGACGAACACCTTGTCGTTGTATACGACGTTGAATACATTCCCGAGCTTAAAGTACTCTCTCGTGAATTTGCCCGACTCCACTGGCGCGGGCGTGATCGGCAGCGAGGCGCGCACGCCGTGGCCCATGGAGAACGCAAAATTGAGCTTCTGCTGGTCGTACGGGAAGTTGTAGAGCGACATCTCCTCCGTGAACACTGCGATCATGCGGCGACTGAACTTTAGATCGCCTAGTGGCTCCGAGATCGGCTCTTGGAGCAATGGGTCATCCTTGATTTGGACGGTCTCAGCGTACGCGAGCGCGGTCGTGATCGCCTTCTCGCCGTGCACGCTTGTGATGTTGGCGAACTTGAACTCATCCTCGTTGAACTGAAAGATGTCGAGCAGCTCCTTCAGGACCGAGTCCTCCCAGATCGCTGTGACAGCAGGGAGCGTGACTTCCCACGTCACGTCCGCTGTGAAGGTCTGCGCGACCGTGTCCAGGGCCGTGATGCTGTTGATGGTCAGGTACGCTTCGATCGGCGCAAAGCCCGCGAGCAACTTGACCTGCACGGGAGTGTTCGCTGGCGGCGGTGGGGAGGAAGGTGCCACGCTGCGCAGGAACCAGTGGTTCTTGTTCTTGAGCGTGCCGAGGTACATCTTCCAGTTGAAGATCACGAGCGGCGCGTCGGGAGTCTGCTGCTTGGCCAAGAGCTCCTCGTTCATCACCTCGACCTCCTCGTGTTTCAGCTCCGTCTTGCGCCACGAGACGAATTCCAGGAACCGGTTGTCGTGTCCGACTTTGTAGATCTTCCAGAGCCCGCCGAGCGGGTACCCGAGGCTGATGAACTCAAAGTGGCGCAGGTAGCTCGACGGGATCGGGTCCTGGAGCTCGCAGTTCATGTGGTAGATCACGCGGTCGGTCTGGATGTCCATGGCCACGTGGTCGAGCCGCACACTGTAATTGAGCAGCGTGCTACTCCACTGCTGCACCTGCACGACGCTGCTCGTGATGGACGTCGTCAGCCCGGGGGCAGAGGACGATGTTGTCATGCCATGCGCCATGTCTGAGGTCTTGTGTCGCAGCGTACGGGTTCGTGCTCAAGAAGCTCAACGAGCTGGTATGTGGACGTGGGGACTATTTGAGCAAGTCGCCCGTGGCGCTATGAGTCAGTGGGTCGGACGGACAATGAAGGGGTGAGCACGCGCAACGTGCGTGACGACGCAAACTCTGGGAACAACGGCATCTTCGAAGACTGTCAAGCTTCTCTTGACTGATTTAAAAATCAGTTCCAGTCAAGAACCACTCTTGATAATTAGACTCAGATTTAGAGCATCTGAGTGGTTCATGGATCAGAATTTGGTTTGTGGCAAACTTACTGTAAGTGGATGTCCATGGCAACTTATCAGAACTTTGCCATGAAGAGCTCAACGCATTCGCATCGCATCGCATCGCACGACCACAACGCCTACACGCGATTGACTTTGCATTCGCCCTTGTGGCACAAGTATCCATTCCAAGATCGCGCGAGCGAATTGAGACAGCGCAGCAATCCACACCCCTGAGCGCAATCAACGACCATGAGAGCGGCGATCGTAGTTATGGACTTGAAACTCTGCATGGAGAACGCCACGTTGAGCGCGTGGAAGACCTTGACGTTGAAGGTGAGGATCTCGGACTTCATGTCGTGGACGTTGCTGACACTTCGGCTGATCCAGTTCTCCACTGCGAGCTTCATCCCCAGCAAGAGAAGTGCAATTGCAGTCTGCCTCGATGGCGCAAGAATGTTGAATCCGTAGCTGAACGACGCGTAGATGTAGAGCAACGACACCTTCTTGATGAAGAGCGTGAAGTAGTTGACGAGTTCAGCCCGCATCTTTTGGTTATCTCGGAGCAGCTTCCCCCAGACCCCGTACAGGCAGATAGCGAACGAGAGGCACGACACTGGCGCTCCGTGGATCATCGTGAATGACAGTGGATACCCGATTTCGTACGCAATCGCCCTCATGGTGGCTGTGGTCGATACTGCCACGACGAATGGGATCCACGCGAACTGTACATTCGACATTGATAGGTGAGGAACAATGTGTCGAAGCTGGACCATGATCCCGATGTAATGGCGTGCACCATCAGAAACACACGCAACCAGAACGAGTGGCTGTGTGCAATTCCCATACTCGGCGGGTGGATGGGGTTCATGTCCATGAGCGTGACTACCGCGAGGCACGGCAGCGGCGTGAGCGCGACAACCAACCAGGAGCGAGCCGACGACGTTGAGTTCTGGCACGTGTGCAGCTAGCGCAGACGCTCCAACAGAAACATGAGGGCTTTGGCCACACGAACGAGCAGAGAATGGGGTGTATTTTACCCTGGTTCATCATTGGTCCTTTGCCAGAATGTACTATATAAATACCGGAAGTTCGCAAGCGAGGTCTAATTTGCCATTACGATACATATTGAACCTACAGCACAAGCGAGGTTTGAGGAAATCTACAATGCCTCATTGGAATTCATCAATCCTCCTTCACAGGTTCCCGAATGAAAAAATTACAGTCTGATTCTGACTTCTTGTTTTAGCGAAGAAGTGGTGGTTGCGTAGGAAACGATACGTCGTTTTGGATGGTCTACTTGATCAGGGTTGGCGAATTCTGTGCGCACCTGAACGCACATTGTGTAGGCATTGTGAGGCCTTTAGTATTCGTCACAAATTATAAAATAAAACGCATGCACTGTACACCCATGTGTGTTCTCACTTTTCCAAGTTAGCTTGGTTTCACTATGGCTGCTGTAACGTCTGGAAGCCTTCCCCAAATTCCATCAACCTTAGTAAAACCAAGTCAGCTTGTAAAAACGGGACATCCCGTTTTACGAATCGTGTATATTCCAGTACCAGGTATACGGTTCAAGGTCGGATAAACTTTCAACTGTGGCAATATCCATCTATGGAGCATATGAAGACTGTGGCAATATCCTCGCTGCAATTGGTGAAAGCGTGGTACGAATACTGTACGCTTGCGTTGGCTAATGGCGGTGAGCGGAGCGGCACACAACTCCACCACAAACCACAAAATGCGGCAACCTGTCGACACCAACAACGCAGGAACAGCGACGTCGTTTCGCTTTCTTTACCCCCCCTGCGTTGTCGCCACCATTCGCGCTGTCCACCAGCGTCACCATCCTCCTCTACTCGTGTTATCTCTGTGATTGCAGTGCAGATGAAATGCGCTTTTGCGTCGACGTCCACCGGACCTTTTCATTCCCGATTGCACACTGCAAAGCACAAAGCAAAGCTAGAGTGCACGCCGCCCAAACTAACGGCACTAGTGCACCAAAGGTGACGTTGAAGCACGATGTGCTATCGTGCTTGGCCTACAAAAATGATTCCACACACATACAAGAGCATGAACACATTGTTTGACTGACGGGTTTGTGTGCATTGGTTGGTACCTTTAAAAAATCTCTTTTAAAAACAAAACTACGGACACTACAACTTGCTATTTCTACGACTTTTGCTACTTTCTCTTCTCTTGTCCTCCTCCATCTGCTGCTGCTGCTAATATAAATCATAATAACTCTATCCACGATGCCATCACCTCCTCCATCTTCTTCCTCATCTTGTTTGTCTTCTCTTCGCTTCGTCATATCCATCCCACTTTCGCGTCGCAATGCTGACTGATTTTTTCCCGCCAACAATGCGCTCAGAACGTCACGCCGTCCATCCAGACCGTCGGCTCTTTCTCTTCGACCTCGACTTCGTCATGCTCAGGCTCCGGCTGGTGCTGCTGGTCCTTCTTGCTCGCTGGCGCTGCCTGCTTCTCCTCCACGTCTCCGTCTTGATATTCGGAGCTCTTGGCGCTTGCTGGACTCTCGCTCTCGATCTCGCTCCTGCGGCCGGCGCTGCTGAGACTACTGCGTCTGCTGCTCAATCGAAAGCACACCACAGCCACAGATTTGTTTCATTTTAGACCGATTTGCTTTGGTTGATGATTGGGTTGCCCACTTGCTTGTTGATTGGTTGGTGGTTGGTGGGGGGAGTATTTCTTGCTGGAGGATAGATGGATGCTCCACCCGTCAACAAGATATACACAAAAATAATAGGGGGAAAATTGACGCACGCAGAGAGTGGGGTTCCTTACAGCTCGTATTCGCGCGGGTCCGTGAGGATGCTGCTCCGGCGCAGCGACGTCTGCTCCTTGGGCGGCGAGAAGAACACGGGCATCTCCAGCTTCAGCGACGGGCGGATCGCGTTGTAGTCGATCTCCGCGACCGTCGAGTGCACCTTCTCGGGCTTGAACGAGTTGTCCTCGGCCGAGCCCGGGAAAAACAGGAACTGGTACTGGTACGAGTTGCCATCGTCGTCGCTTTCGGACGGCGCCGTGTCCACAGAGTCGCTCGAGTCCTTGGACTCCACCGATACGCTCGATTTCTTGCGGAACGGGTTGCGCACCACGCTCTTGCTCTTCGTGTTGTGGCTGCTGCTAGCGCTCTTCGTGTTGTGGCTGTGGCTGTGGGAGCTGCTGGTGATGCCGCCGGAGCGCGCTTCCTCGGAAGAGATCGCGCGCAGCGCCGAGCTGGAGCCGGAGCTGCTGGCGGTGGCGGTGGTCTGTGAGTGTTGTGGTTGGCTCTGGTGTTGGTGGCGCGACGCCGAGCGGCTCACGCCTGAGGCGCTCGGACTCGACAACGCCAGCGACTCGCGGGACTCGGACTCACGCGCGCTGCGGCGGTGAAACATGCCGCCGATCGCGCGCATGAAGCCGCGCGTCTTGACGGCGCCGTTCGTGGCGGAGCTGCCGCTGGCGCGGCCAGCGTCCGTGTGTTCTGCTGCGGACGAGGCGGTCATGGGGGAATCTACGGTGTCGACTGTTCTGCACGTGGTGAACTGCGGGGGTAGGTCGGTCGAGCGCGGCGAGAGCAGCGGTTCAATCACGACGAAGAGGGGGAGGCGGAGAGAGCAGAGAGCAGGGGTGGGAGCGTAGCGTGCGCTGGTGTAAAGATCGCTTGCTGATGCTTGAGAGAGGCGAGCGAGTGAGGTCGTTGAGCGCTCGTGCAGCTGACTCGGGGGAAGGAACGCGAGGGGAAAGAACTGAGCGAGTGAGAGAACGCGCGCGCGCTTGCATGCACACAGAAAACAGGACAAACACAAAGAGAAGAGAGGCAAGAGGGAGTTGGGGCGGAGATGGGGCGAGCAGCTCTCTGATGGTGGATGGAATGGCTGGATTTCATTGGTGATGATCGCCACATGGCCGATTGGTTCCTGCGAAGCACATGGGCGGAGGTCTATTTCGCAGAGAGATTGTCGAGTTGTAAAAGACAGTACTCTATGCTTGCGAGTAAGTATGTGTTTGGATTTTGAAAATCATATACGGTTGTTGTTAAATTTGTAGAGGGTCAACTTTACAAGGTATGTTGGGCAAGTAATTTGGGGAGAGTTTTGGCTGGCGATTTGGATGTTTCGATCGTTTGACCGAAATACTGGCGTTAGAATGTGACCAGCAAAATGACACTAAAGAAAAGGTCGGGTATGAAATGGATACTTTAACGGACTCTAAGCTTATTCAGAAAGATCTTTCTTCATTTATTACAGCTCAGCTCAACACTTCCGACACAAAATGTAATTGTGCGACAGACAACCTGCGCTCTGAGCTCTCACTCTCTCATATGCCCATTGAATCGATTGTTTGCTGCTGAAGAGCTGAACGCTTCAGCTCATTACTTGTATTCCGCCTTCCTGACTGCTGATCACTTTCGAATGGACAGTCGAATGGTATCTGTCGAGGTTTCAGTCAGAGTCAGGATCGATCGCGCGTTGTGGCGGCATGATGCGGATATTGCTAAAGGGTTTGCAACAACAACCACACCAAAAAGGATTGATTGATCCCGAGAGTGAAACAAGCAGACAACCCTGCGGCTCTAAAATTGAACAGCTGGCGAGAAGAAGAACGTTTTCGAAAGTGCAGCTCACAATGCACGACCAGCTTTCCTCTGTCGTGACGTCGCGACATTTTGCGAATTGTTGTTTTGACAACAACAATCATATATCAACAGCATTAACCAACACCTGCACCAAGAGCATGAGCATGCTGCTGGAGATACAACAGCTTGTTGTATCCGATAGAGTCCATTTGAGAATGGGGTTGATCACTTTGGCAGGAAGCAAGGCTGGCTGGGGTTGCATTTGCATTTGCACTTCACAGGCACAAGAAAACAGATCGTCCTGTCTTTGTCTCAAATGGGTTTGCCACGGAAAAAGTGGAACAGCGGATGATGGAAGAAAGAAGGAAGATCGCAAGTCGTATCCTTCGTGTATCAAGTATAAGCCGTAAATTCATTTTACAGAGTATCTATCAGTACAATTATGAAGTACATATATTACAGAGGCATCAAGAGCTGTAAGCAGTTCTGTAATCTCTTCGTTGTGTCTGCGAAAAGTGCAGGTAAAAAAATGAGTGGGTTCAGTCGCCCTCTCGAAATGGGTAGGGCGACACAAAAGAACGCGCGCGGAAAGTGCCAGTCAACCAGTGTGATGGTCACTTAGAGGTTGAAGCGGACTGGTAAATGAACGCTTCTAATATTCGAGCCATTTGTTCCATGTGTGCGCTGATGTCACGCCTGCATGCTGAAAAGCCGGCAACCTGGGTTGTCGATGTCAAAGATGGCGAGGCTGACTTGTGACGCCGATTCCTTCGAGGAAACCATCGAACCTGTTGCAAGTTCGTGCTGCTGGCGCTGTTGTCGAATGCTGGCTGCAGCAGTGGGGCATGTGGGTGTGATGTCGAAAACAGCTCGAAGTGTGAGCTCAGAACGCATTTCGTATTCTTTCCAGGCAACGAACAAAAAGGAACAAAGCTCAGAAATGCAGACAAGGTATGGAAGTTGGTTATTTGCGTTGCGTCTTGTCACTTCCGATGGTGGGAGACTTGGGTTATAAAATAATGCCTACTGGCTTGTGTGTGTGTGTGTGGGAGCATATAGACTCACGCGTGTTCTCTCTTCTCTCTTCCTTTCTCTTTGCACACGCTGTTGCTTGCTTGTTTGATGGACAGGTACACTTGGACAATTATTCACTGCTGCTGGCTGGTGGTGATCGGCACTCTGATGACAGTGCATCCAATCGGCTTCGTTCGCAAATTGGTCGTGGTGGGAAATAATAGGGAGTAGAAGGAATGCTGCGCCGCATGTCGTGGTCGCAGGATCCACGTCAAGCCATACCCGCCGCGTGTGTGGGGGTGGACTTGGATTTGAGTAGCTGGGTGGCGCTGGAGACGTGCGCGGTTGTGTTGATGGACGGAGTCAAGATGCAAGCAGTTCTTCGTTCGAAATGCCGCCTCTCTAGGCCATACTGATGGAGTTTTACGTGTGTTGTAGGATTCATCTAGTGGTGGCGGGCGGGCTGGCAACCAGGCTACCTGATCGAGCGCTTCTGTTTTCGCGGACGATCGCCTCACCCATCTCTGGAGTTGGAGACAAATTCTGATCGATTTAGATGTACACTTCCATTCTCGGCTCGAATGGTCGCGGCATGTTGCGCACCAGCGTCGGGCTGATCTTGATGGTGATAAGGCTGGAGTCTTTCTGGAAGTTCAATTCTGCTGTGTCGCTGGTGGTAGTAGTGGTGGTGTCTGGTTCGAATCGATGGTACCCGACTTCGAGACAGTTCAGGTTGTAATCATCGGCACAGCCTCCAAAGAACAGAAACTCCATCCGAGGCGGCTTCCCGCGCGATCGAGAAAGAGAAAAAGTGGACGCGTCGTTGTCTCGTCTTGAGTACTGCGTCAGGGACGACGACAAGGACTCGGGCGATCGCTGCTGGTGCCATTTGGATTCTGCTGCTTCCATGTCGAAATGGTAGCTGTCTGACTGTTGAGATATGCTGTTGCTGCTGTTGCGGAAATGGCTGATGTCCTGCACGATATTGGTTGTCTGCTCAAAGAACTCGTCGGCTCTCGCATACTGCTTGGCTCGCTTTTTGTTGAGCTTGTCAAGTTTCTTTAGCTTCTTCTCCTCGTATCGGATCGCGCGCGCCACGGATTTGCGGAGCTTCTTCTCTTCTTTGTGCGTCAATTGCTGCGCTGCTCCTGCTGCTGTTCCTTCTTCGTTGTACGTCATCGTGTGGTGTGGGATCATCTCGGAGCCGCGTCCTTCCAAGAACGTCATCGAGAGTGCCTGCGCGCGCTCCATCATCGTCGACCGCGAGTCTCGTGTCACAGACGACTTGCGTCCCTTGCTTTGCAGCTCTTCCAGGATCAGGCGCTGCACGAGTAGTCTGTTCTCGACTTCTTCATGACGCACGAGCGATGTGGAGCGCGATGCCGACTTGCGCAGATCCATGCTGTTGTTGCTGCCCAAGCCCCAGTCGAGCGAGACCGGCTCGTTCTCGGGGATGAAGAGCATGCTCACCTGACGGTTGCGTGGAGCAACAGCCGGCGTCGAGCTGCCGGAGTTCGTCGCTGTTGACATGGAGGTGCTAGCGGATGCGCTGACTGGCTCGTGTCGAGCAGAGGCAGCCGAGACATTGGTGGCGGTGGTGCTCCTGCGAGCCATCATGGACGGCCGGTGGAAGACGCGCGACATGCGGATTGACAAGCGCGAGTGCGAGCGACGGCCCGGCCCGTGGTGACGCGACCGCAGCCCGAAGAAGCGCATGATGCGCGCCAAGTTCATTTTTGTTCTGTGAGGTTTCTTCCTGTTCTTGTTGCTGCTTTCTCGTGTTATGTGTGAGGCGGCGAATGCGGAAATGAATGAAGGGACTTGTGTGGCTCTCTCTCTCTCTCTTCGTTTTCCTCTTGCATGAATTGTTGAAGAGTGAGTGGCGTGCGTGAGCAAGAACAAGGGAAATGCGTTTCGCCAAGACAACCTTGAACAACTTGTTTGCTTGTTTGACTTGCTTGTTTGGTTTGTGGTTGCGCTAAAGAAATAGAAAAAGAGAAACAAACATTCAGCGCAAGTTTCAGCTTTTTCGTTGACGTGCTGAGTGATTTTTGATTTTTGCTTCTCGGAGTTTTCCCAGTTGTTTGGAAACGAAAGCATTTGCGTATGAGTTGTGAGCTTCTTGTTTGTTTGGGAAAGGTTTGAGCCGAATCAGGCAAGTTGTCATGCCCTTGCGCTTGATGACATGGGTAAAAGAGATTGACTGGACAGACGCAGATCAAATCCAGAGATTCGGACCCAATTTGGTTGGCTCGTTTTTCCAGTTGAGAATATTTTGCAGTTGTTTGATTTGCTTCGTAGCCAATTCTTGTTTTGCTCACTTCAACTTGGATGTTGAAGAGGAATCTGTCCCACTTTGTGGCTCAAAAGTGTCCCTTCAATGCACAAAAGATGCGCAGAGGAGGTGCAATTCCATCGCGAGTGACACGCCTCTACAGCAAGCGCCTCTATTGGCTGTCTCTACCAGTTTCCAGGCCAATCGCTCTCCGCTTGTTTTCCGAGAACACACGTGAGCTGAAAACTTGCTTGCCTTGTGCTGGCATGCATTTGCTCCATGCTGCAAGCACCTTCATCAAGCAAGCCTGCCTTTTCGATATGAAAGAGCTCAAACACGCAAGCGCTTCTTGATTTGTTGCGTGTTGGAGCAAGACTACTCACAACAACTTGCTGTCTTTCTGCGCAATTCATGGAAAGAGCCATCACAAGTGCATTCTGATCATCTCATACATATTGACATCACCACCACCACTGCCGTACCACATGTAGCCCGTCCTTTCACTCACTCCGAAGATGCAGCTCCGCGAGAAAGTCCGTCACAATGGACGAGACCTTGGCGAAGCCGTCGCACTGGTCTGACTGGTACCGATACGACGCGTCCTTGGCGTTCTGCACCACTTCGTTCACAAAATGCTCCAGTTTGCGGCGTCTTCGCAGCACTTTGCTCAGTACCGCACGCTCCAGGCTCTCTCCACAGTGCGAGTGCTTCGCCAGCAGTCGCATGAGCGGATGGCGCGACGGAAACGATCCGAACATGGTCACCCACTGCATCTTGGAGCAGTACCAGCACCACTTGACATGGTGGCGGTCGCTTTCCTCCACTGCCTCGCGCAAGCGCTTGCGCAACTCGCGGAACGCCGAATAGCGGTACTCGATCTGGTACTGCGGCGGCTTGGTTGCGCTTGTGTGTTTCTTGCTCTTGCTGCTTGGCGTGGTCGCAGCATCCACCTTGCTCTCTGCACCCTCTGTATGACTTGAACGTGGCAGTTCATGTTGTTCCGTAGTACACTGTGGTGACGTATTGCTTGTGCTGTTTACGGTGGTAGCGGTCCGCAGTTCGCCTCTGTGAGTCGAGTGCTCGTCGATGAACTCGGCGCTCATGCGCACGCTCGGGATGCCCGTCTGATAGGGCTTGAGCATCACGTCGAGCACGTACATGACCGCGTCGTCCTCTGCACGCGCGTAGCAGTGGCGGATCTCCACGTGGTGCAGCTGGTTGAGCGTCACGGCGTTCCTTGTGGAGCACGACATGCGCGAGAGCCGCGGCTGCTGCTGCGTCAGCGACAGCCCCTCGTCGCTGGCGGTGGACACTGCGCTCACCACTCGCATTTGCGCAGCTTTTGTGTGTGAGTTGGTGGTGTTAGTGTTGCTGCTGATGGCGACGTGATCGCTCGCTTGCTTGCTTGTAGGGAATGCTGCCGTGTGTTTCCAATAGGCAGTTGTTTGCGTCGTCACATGAAGTGACTTATAAGGTGGTGGTGGCTGGTGGGTTCTGTTTTCTCGCTGCGCATTTGCGTACTGCGCTGTTTTTCTGAAAGTGAGCTGTCTGAAGTCTGAAAGAACAAACAAAAAACCGAGCCAATTGCTGTGTGCGAGAAGTCTAGACATTTCCGATGCATTTCCTACTGAGAAGTCCGTGTCTTTATTTTCTGTGTTTACAGTACTCACATGCAACTTCAACAATGAGCTCACTTCATCTTCCTCAGCAAAATCGACTCCAAAAATGAGATACTTACTTTTTTCAAAATGGATGCCTATTGTTATAAACACGATTCATGGAAGTGCATAGGCTTATTAGGAATTAGATCCTAATCTATGTCTATTTTATGGAATTGAACCCTAATCTATGCTTGAATTGTTTTCAGTTCAAAAATACCCTCTCGTATGCATATTATAAATAAGAGATTTTAACTAAAAACTTTTGCTGAAAGCCACTCAACAGAAGAAAAAAACTCATCTTCATTCCAGATAGTTTGTCAAATTATTTTGGCATTCGTCCCAAAAAAAGCAGGCAACTGCTAAAACAATTTGACAAACGACTGGTAGTGAGAGATGGGTTTTTTTCTTCTGTCGACTGACTTTCAGCAAATAATGTCATCATTTTGGTGATTTTAAAACGAGGCTTTTTTTGGGCAAGTAAATAAAGTGCGCGCCAAATGTCTTGGAAAAAAATGTTTTCAAAGTTTTCTCAGCCAATCGAACACGAAAGCAACCAAACTGCAGTACAAACGATTGCAAATTTCAAGACGAACACGTGCATATGTTCAGCGTTTCGAGAAACGCATTGGAGCCTGCAAACCAATCACATATGCATTATCAAAGGTTGACGGTCAATTTGATGGCTGCGGTCAGATTGATAATAAACGCGTAAATCAAGGAAACATTGGTCTACGATAAGTAATATTTGATACACAGATTCTCGTAATTGCGTGACCGCTTTTGCAGCCCACAAAAACAATTTGCCGCAATGCCAACGTGGCAACAGATGTCCGAGAGCGACGTAAGCGAGATCCTCGAGCTTCGTGCGCAAGGAGAGAAGCTGCAGGCGATCGCGGCACGTGTGAAGCACAGCGTGTCGACTGTGTCGCGCGTCGTCAGCGGAAAGCGCGGTGCAAGCGTCAAAACTCGCTCGGGGAGACCGAGGAAAGTCAGCGGGAGGCAAGCCCGACACCTAGTGCGCGCTGTAATAACGCGTAATGAAAGCGCTTCTCAAGTCCGCGCGAGCGTCGGCGTTGATGCCTCCGTCCGCGCCGTACAGTGTACCCTGCATGACTACTCAGAACTCTCGTGGAAGAAGATGAAGCGCACGACGATGATGAGCAAGAACCACCAGAGATCTCGCGTCGAGTAGGCACGCGAGAAGGCGAGCTGAGGACAGCCAGAGTGGTCACGCGTCGTGTTCAGCAACGAAAAAAAGTGGAATATGGATGGCCCCGATGGTCTGAAGTACTACTGGCATCACGCCGGTCATCCAGAGC
>JALBZB010000290.1:0-34333 GCA_038050625.1 Pythium sp. MPC-2022a
ACCATGTTAAAGTTCACTTAGATTTAGTATTAGCATACAAAAGTCTAAAGGTTTGGTCCACAGGAGGCAAACCGCATTCGTACTTTAATAAACAGTCACGATTTACCCCTCTAAATAGTAGGAGTCTTTTGCGGTCTCAGTTGGTACAGGAGACCAATAGAAACGCGTCGTTGCCCTGCAGGACGCAGGCAATAGGAGCACGTTCTCAACCCCGTCACGAGCCCTTGTGGAAGGTGTTCAACACACGCTTTCTCACTCTGTGCACTGTGCCGCGTGACTCGGGAACGCCCGGTTACAGATGGAGCGCATCAGCGAGAGCAGAGCGAAGCACGAAGTGTTTTCGTGGGGACAATCCGAATGGTATCATGTGGCCGGATACACGCACCGAGACAAAATGACAGAGCGGTGAATGAAAAAGGTGCCTGACATCCTCACATTCTCAAGAGAGGTCGGGCTGCCATGATGTCCAACATACAGACGATCACAGAGCACGCACGCCACGTACTTTGTCACCTGTCGTTTGTCATGCAGTTTTTCAGAGCGTGCCGCTTCAAGCGACTAAAATGGAAGACCTACATTCGGATTCAGCGAACCTATGACAAGATCGCAGCAGACCTCCGAGGTGGAGAGGCGAAGACTCTGGTAATCTGGGGGGAATGCTCGGTTCCCTGCTGCGGAAAAGGGAGTCCAGTTTTTCTGACGAGCACACTACGCAGAAAAATCGTGAACCAGAATACGTTCCGGACATCGAAGCCGTGCTGCGGCTGTCACAAAGAGCTGCAGGCATTTGCGACTCTCGCACAGACGAGATGTCTTGAACACGGCGACACGGCGCGTTTGTCAAAACAACGCATGCCCACGTCGTGTCTGTGACCACAATGTGCCTGCCACCATCAACATTCTGACACTTTTTCTACCCCGTGTTCACGGTTAGCTGCTGCCACCAGCGTTCAGGAGGAATGCTATTTGATCATTTTTTGTTCACTTTTGATCAATGTTGGTGAAAATTTGATCAAAGCGTTTGATTACATTTTGGTTATGTGGTGGATTTGAGTGAGTGTGATGCACATTTTTCGGTTTGACACTACTGTATGTGGACAACACTGTATTTATGTGCTTGTACTGGTGACAGCAAAACAGGATGATGAAGAAGCGAAAATAGGACAGCCAACAGCTGTGCATTGACACAAGCACATGTAAATATGATCCTGATCACACTGTGGTATATTTCCTTATTTAACGAAGGTCAATACAGTCAATAGGAGGAGTATTAAGTACTACTGGAATAAGAACGTCTGTGTCGTCAACCGGTTCGTCGAAGGCCAACGATACAGCTCTATGCGTTTCCTTTGCGATCTCGTGTAGTTGGAACTTCAGCTAATACTTCTTGCTGGCCGAGTTATGGTTCTTCTTGCGCGCCACCGACCGCACCTTCACTGCTGCGCGCGAGCAGTCGACGTCCCGGTTATGGCGGTACAGAGCAGGATCAGTTGCGGACACTTTTTACATATCTTGCATGGCGCTGACTTGCTCTACTTCTTGCCCTTACGCTTCGTGCTCTTCTTCTTGGCTCGTGTCATTTTGACTGCTTGGCTTGTTCTTCGGCTCTTCCGACTGTCCAGCGCTTTTAATCGATCTTGTGGTCGGTGCAGCAGTCTTAAAATTTTGTCAACCTGCAAAACTACATTGCCTAAAGTAACACTCAAATATCTAGTTTCGTTTATTTGTATCGCAAAGACAAATACAAAGCGCATGCCACTTTTGTCAGTAGTTGATTTTTTTTACGGATCTGATCTTGTCGCGAGCGTTTCCGCTGCTGCTTGCTTCCAGGCCAGCAACTGAAAAAGAAGACGAACTCAACCTGTTGCAGTAGCAGAATTTTGAAATAGTTGTGCGCGAGTTTTGGCGACTGTACTATCGCTACCCGTTTATAATCGCGCACTGACTAGCTAAATGGTACTTTTCTGTTTCATTTAAAACCGCACAAATCTGGCGTTGTACTGTACTTTAGTATGTTACAGTGACCCTGAGAAAATCGAAGCGTATCGGAGTATTGTGACTCGATCTGTCAGAAGCAACCTGTGATGGCTGACTTTTTTTGCAAATAATTTGGGATGTTTTTGCACCTTGAAGATTTCACTGTCGTTTTTCAAACCCGGCCGGTTTTGGCAAAAAGGATTGAACAAGAGCGGCTCTTGACATTTGGCAGAGCCATTTGTTCAACACTGAATGTCAAAAATGACCAAACCAGCGTTTTTTTTGGTAACAACAGTTGAACTACTGGCACTTACAAAATACCAACATATAGATAAACCTGGCTAATTTGATCCTTGATAAACTTGATATCCTTGTATATATGATTGGGTGCCGATCCACCGACTCCGTTCCTATATGAACGTATGTAATAAACTTGATGATGGGTAAAAATGATGCTTGATCAAGAATCTCGTCAATTTTTGATATTTTGGGGTCCGGAATCTGGCTCAGTGGTGTGAGCCCGACCCTCCCACGCAACTGGTCTGGGTTCAAATCCCGTCTTCGTGCAGTCACAAAAGTGTCATTTTTGGAAAGGGGTCGATATCGTAAGGGCGTGGTCTTTATCCCTCTAGGTGGGTTTCATCTCCAGATGGGCGATTGAATTATCGCTTTCCATTGGACGAAAAGTGAACAGGTACAAAATGACAACAGGAGACAAGTCACCACCTCGCCAAGGTGGATACCGACTGGGGATACGAGGAAACACGGCCGTAAAAGAGAAATTTGAGAGATTTTGCAGCGTTTTCTCATGTTCAGTAACGAAAAGAAGAAATCCAGCTTTCGTACGATGCCGGAGGCATCGCTGCCTCAAATATGCATTGTTGCAAGCACGGCTGCAGCACTGGTCGTTGTTGAATTCGAAGCTGATGTGGAAAAGCAGTAGCGCACCACAACTAGCTTTTGGTTCGAGCTGCTGCTCGCACGTGGAGCTCATGATGCATGGTTCGAGGACAATTTGCACTGCAGCAAGGAGACGTTCAAGCAGATTGCACGGCTGTTGCACGAGCGACGAGTCGCACTTGTAGTCCAAAAAACTCGACGGCACTCGCACGAGAAGAAGGTTGCTCTTGCTCTCTTCTTTTTCGGCTCTTCAGGCGGTTATAGACAGAGCGTCATTGCGTTCGACATGCGCAAAAGCTACACAATTTTCGGCGTGCACGCAGTCGTCGCAACTCTACGCGGTTCGGCTCGCGAGGCTATCGCCTTTCCGAAGTCAAGTGCTGATTGGGAAGCTACGGAGAATGGTTCTCCAACTATCGTGGGTTTCCAGGTGCGGTGGGGCTATCGATGGCACCTTGGTACCCATCAACCGTCTGTCTAACTTCGATAGCTTTTACTGTTGAAAAGGCTACCATGCGTTGAATATAAGGCAATTGTGTCGCCCACGGGCGAGTTCATGGCGGTCGATATTCGACCAGGGTCGTGGTCTAACCGGAAGGTTTGGCAACACAACTTCATTGGTCGGCACATCTACTATACTATCCCCCGGGTACGCACTTCATCGCGAACACAGGGTACACGCTCTTACCTAGCGCCATGACCCCGTATATTGAGCGCGAAGAGGCTCACAAGCTGTCAGCAAAGCAGCGCAATGTCAACTTCGTGCACTCAAGTACAAGAACAGTGGTGGAAGGAACGTTTGGAGAATGGAAAGGTCGCTTTCGTACCCTTCATACTCAGATGGACGAAAAGGATATGATGCAGATCGTTAATGCAATTGTAGCTACTGTAGTTTTGTACAATCTGTTTAAGAGGCTTTACAGCAGATGTGATATCATTCCGTGTAGCGAGAACGACGATGAAAGTGGAAACATCGTGACCGCGCCATTGAAGATCAAAGCGTGAGAGAGACAGCAAAAAGTAAAAAAAAAATGTAATCGTAGATTTGCTTTTTTATTTGTTGTTTTTCAAGATTTCAATCAGTGCGGTCAGAACAGCAGTTTGTTCACGCATTGCTTGCGGTAACCCACGAACTTCTGGTAGAATTTCATCATGGCTACTTGACTCGCTTCTTTCTCCTTTCGATTGTTTGAAAGCATCAGCAACATCAAAGAGTCCTTCACGAAGAATGTCCATCACCTGCACGACGCCGTCTTCGTGTTTGCGTTTGCTAGGTGTAATTTTCGCTGGTTGTTGCGATAAAGCTGTGTAGCTGGTATCTTCGAACAAAGTGCCTTGGCCCAGCGCACCATCCAAGTTCGCTTCTGGCGCAAACTCACTACAAAAAACCAAGTTTGCCGACAATCCGGCACGCTGACCAAAAGCGTCGTACATTTACTGGAAGCGAGGTGGAGGATAGAGAGCCAGCTCGGTCTGATTTTTGGCCCCCTCCTGCGTTGTACGAAACGCAGTGTATTACTTGCGCATGTGCCTCAGCTGCGTATATATAGACGACAACATAGTCAACCTTTCATCTGCACAATTATGATCAAAGACAAGGTTCCTTTTCACATACCTTGGGCTTGCACTGCTGCGCGCTAGTCACTTGGCTAACGCGGCATGAAAACTCCGCAGAAAGAAACGCCCTTATGGTCTTGAGCTGCGTCGAGCATTTCGCTCGCGCGAACTTGTCGCTCATCACACTGTATTACAAGCGCAGAAGCTCTGATGCTGCGTCGCCACTCCAGTGAAGAGGCTGCGTCGTGGACGGGCATGTCGCCGGTGACAACGCGATAGCGTCCTCTCCAACCGAAAGATTAGTCCACGGAGGACGCTCGGCGGCTTGGTTTCTTGGGATCGAGCTGGCGCGCTCCTCCATCGCTGTTTGCTGCTGGCTGCGACGACGAAAGCGATATAAGAGACTTCTTCACAGCCAGATCTGTGGCTCGACGAAGACTACAGGAATGCAATCTGTGTGAGTCACACGCTACAAGTCGTTTGATTGGTCGGGCTTAAAAGCACTGATTGGCTGAAAATTGTTTGTATCCAGGTACTGAAGACCACAACTCGAGATATCGCTTGGTGACCATCTCAAGGCTGGAGGGTTAAAGACCACGCCCTAAAATGAAATTGTGGTTGCGTTAAAACCGGAGATTTTTGCGGCTGCTTTGACTATCAATTTTGCTTGCCGTTCTGTTGCTATTGTATCGTTAGCGCAGCTGGAAAGTAACTGCGAATCAGCGTCTGAGTGAGAGCATGTTCCTTCTCTATTCGAAGCTCTTCACGTAGCCGCTGCTGTAACGTACGCATGTCTCCCATCACATATCTCTCTAAATCTGAATGGCTACCTAGCACAAAGATTACAGCTCTTACAGCGTCCACCTTGCCTTCAGTGCTAATCTCTGAATGCGCGCTGGAGACGCCTTCACACACGGGGCCAGACTCTGCAGATTCATCGTCATCCCTACTGTTTTGTGCCGTGGACAGGGACGCGACGTCTACATCTTCACTCAGCAGGTCTGCAGCAGTAAATGCTTCCACCTCCATGTCGGCCTCATTCGCACAGAAAATGAAGTAATCCAGGTACATCGGGTCGCGGATGTGCAGCTCCTGCATTTGCGCCAGCAGACTGATATTCAGCTGCTCGTCGGAGTCGTCCCACGATCTGCGTGTGGTCGTACGACCGAGCACGAGCCCGGTGTACCAAAAGCAATTCAAGACGGCCTCGCTCGGAACCTCTCGCCAGCAGGATTTGACCCGTCCCATCGCTGTGAGCTGACCAACCATATAGATGTCGGCTTGGGATCCTTGTTCCTCCAGATCCAATGCGTGCTGGAGCTGTCGATGACGGTATCAACGCTTGAATGACGTGATGACCCCGGCGTTCATTGGCTGCAGATTCGATGTCGTATTGGGGAGAAGGAACACAACGGTCACGCTATGCAGTTCAATGCCGTTGACTATCTGCGCTGATGCATTGTCGAGGAGGATCACGACGTTGTGCCGCTGAGCGCACATCTCGTCGTTGAACTCATGCAGCCACTCCTGAAACAGAACGCTGGTCATTAATGCTTTGAGGTTGCTCCGGTAGTAGAACCTCAGCTGATCGCCAGTCTTTTTTTAAAACAGCGAGGCTTCTTCGCGTGCCCAATGATGAGCGGCTCGCGTTTGTCCGAGCCATCCGCGTTGCACGCCCGAGCGACAGTCACACGAGTTTTGCTCTTCTTCGATCCTTCCACTTGTCGCCGGGCGATGGTCTTGTCCGGCACAAGGCAGTAAAAGAGTCCCGTTTCATCCATATTATAGATGTCGACTAACGAGATCCCTCTCAAACGCTCTCGAACCGCATCACGCTGCGCAGGTGCCTGCTCAGCGTTCACTGAACCACTCTCACCGTAGATGCTCATCTGCTTGAAGCAGTGGCGCCCATGAAATACCTGGAACCAGCCGTTAGAAAACAATAGCAGTTGATCGTCCTGGACACCGCTCAGCGTGGCGAACTGCTTTGCTTTCGCTTTGATCGAATCTCTATTTAGCATCACGCGTTTCGCTTGGCGCTGCAGCACCCAATTGGTAAGTGCTTCATCGACAGCAGGGAAGACGAGCGATCGCGTTCGTTTGCACTTGAGGTCGGCTTCCTTCACGAATAGATACTTATTGCGGTCACACAGGATGCCGGAGATGGTCCCCTGGACCAACACCTTAACGAGACCGAACTCTTGCTTTGCCCTTGCCGCAAGCTGGAGCTGCATGAGAGCGGCGTTAGCGTCGTGCCACAGGAAGATCTTCTTCTTTTGCTCGAATGTCATGTTACCAGTTGCTTTCAGTCGTGACAGCATCGTAGTGATTTGGCGAATGTACCTGCCAAAGTGCTTGTGACTGGGAGCGGGTTGGAATGGTCTGCCGTTCACGAATTCATGCTCTTTTTGTTGTTTGGGAAGCTACAAATGACTGGAAGGCGTCGCCACCTCTATAATATGATCCAACTATTATAGATGATACATTTTCTGTCCACGGGTATATCAAAATTGGCAGGTTTATCTGTATATGGATTCAAGGCAGAGCTTTGTTCCAGCCTTTTTGCCAAAACAGCAACAGCTAAACTCCATAGTGATACTTCCGAGGGGGATCTACCTGTGATGGCTGACTTTGCGTGATCTTTCAAACTGCCCCAAGTGAGAATACGCTCGTTTCTGTATCAAGAACAAGAACAGCAAAAAGCAAAAAGCACCACCCGCAAGACAAGCAAAGAGAACCGAAGCAAGCAATATGGGCAACAAGCAGGGCAAGCCACGCGCAAGCTCCAACAGCAGCAAGGGCCGCGGCGACCTCCCAGACGCGCGCTCCCAGCAGCAGCAGCAGCATCATCATCAGCAGCAGCAGAGCGCGATGCCGCCGGCCGCACCAGCGTACGCGCCGCCGTCTTCCCACGCACAGCATCAAGCGCCAGCTTCGACCGGCAAGCCCCCGCGCGCAAAAGCGAACAGCTCCCACTTGGAGTTCAAGCTGAGCCAGCTGGACGTGTCGACGATCTTCGCACCGCACGAGATCCAGGCGATCCGCAAGCACCTGGCGGGGCTCTTGGGCCAGAGCGAGAGCGACCCGATCGTCATCCCCAAGGACGAGTTCTTCCGCTTCCTCGGCACCACGTCCTCCAGCCTCTACGTCAACCGCCTCTACACGATCTTTGACCTCTCCGGCAATGGATATGTACGTATAATTACTCGCTGCATTGTGTGTTCATGTGGAGTGGGGTTGTGTTCGCAAGTTGTATGTATTGGATACTCCCTCCCTCTTTGCGTGGTCGTACTTACTGATTGTTCTGTTCCGTTCTCTCTCACTGTGTATCCTTTGTTAGGTCACGTTTGAAGATCTGATCAACGGACTGTCGGTGCTGAACCAGAAGGCGACGCGCGAGCAGAAGCTCATGCTGTCGTTCCACCTGTTGGACCCGGATGGCACGGGCTACATCACGAAGAAGATGACCACCGACATGCTGCGCTCCTGTCTTGCCGAGAGCCGAGGTACGCATGTGATGCATCGTTGTTGGTCTCTGAAGAGCTACTATATTGTAGCTGTTGGCGCCTCTTATAGACAGACTGCTAACAGTGATGTGCTGTGTTGTGCTCTTATATCATAATCTAGAGCTCGAGATCGATCTCTCGGAGGAGCAGATCGCGCGCATTGTGAACTCCACGTTTGAGGAGGCAGATCTCGACCGCAACGGGCTCATCGACATGAACGAGTACCACGTAAGCCCCCTCCCAATATTTATGCTGTTCAAGCTGATACTGTAGGACCATTGAGACGATATCTAATCCTTGTGTGTTTGGCAATTCTTTCTTGCTCCTGTTAGGCGCTCGACGCGAAGCACCCGGGCTTGTCGGATTTCCTCACAGTCGACGCGTTCGGCGTGCTCAACCACTTGGAGAAAGTGCACTCGATGAACCTCACGGGCGTCGCGGCAACGGAATAAAGGATCCGAGCTGCAAAACATGAAAGCATGGCGCTGATGGAAGACAACAAGAAGCTCCCTAGCTTTCGCGATACTGGTTGGTAGTCGCGTGATTCGCACAATTACGGCACTTGAATTGGCAGGTACGACCGCTGTTTTGCATCTACACTTGCCTTTGCATGTCGTTATGTTCAGAAGAAAAGAGAAATACTATTGAAATAGGGGCAAAGCATACAAACATAACAAAAACCTTCTTCGCTTTCTATTCTGTTGCTGCTGTTGGTGGTGGTATTCATTCGCATTGATTGTTTATGGAGTCACTGGGGTGGTGCCCGTGAGGCCGTACAGGTCGATGTACGCCTGCTGCTTCTTGAGCAAACTGAGCGAGAGCGGGCTCTTCTTGATGCTGTGGCCCCACTTATCAGCGAACACGACCGCAGACGCTGGCGTTGGCGCTGGCGCTGGCGCAGCAGTGGCAGGCGCTGGGGTCGGAGCAGCAGGCTTGACGGCTGGCGCTGGGATCGCAGGACCCGGCACGGTCTTTTGCGTGGTCTGCGAAGTCACGAGGAAGTCCCCTGGCACCACAGGCGCGTTCGAGGTTGGGTCCACTGGCACCTGCTCCTTCTTTGGCGGGATCTCCTCTGGGGACTTGGCGGCTGGCGGCGCTGGCGCACTCGCAGCGTCCATCTTGAAGTCCGCGAGACCCGCGAGGTACTCTTCTTCCTCGCAGACGACCATCATCGGCTGGCCCACGACGATGTTCTCCGTGCCTTCAGCCACCAAGATCTTGGCGAGGAACATGTCGTCCGTAGCTTCGTAGTCGACGACCTGAAAACATTCATTTTATTAAAAAAGGGAAAGGATGGTGAGTTAAAGGATCATTCTCACGGCATTGCAAGCACCAGCAGCGTGCATTTCACAGTGCATAGCACTATGTACACATACCGCCTTGTCGGTCTCGATCTCGCAAATGATGTCGCCAGCCGTGATGCGGTCGCCCTCCTTCATGTTCCACTTGGCGAGGTTGCCGCTCTCCATCGTAGGAGAAAGCGCTGCTCAGCAAAATAAATCAGCCAACAGAGAGAGAGAGAGAGAGAGAGAGAGAGAGAGAAAGACACACAGAGGCAATGATGAGAACAATAAGCTCCATACAAGTACTGTAGATCCATGCATTCGTATGTCCACACATACAGGCATGCCATTGTGATCGACGTCGACGTGGAAGCCCATCGAAAAGCAGGTCTCATGGAGGGAGCATCTTGCTTGAACCAAAGCACAGCAAACAAAACGCATGTTCACCTGGGAGACCGACGACCTCGTGTGGCGGGTAGGACGCAAAGCAGCGCTTGCCGGAGAGAACGGCGGCGGCGCGGCGTGCAGGGAGAGCGGATCGGAGCGCGTGGCGGAGCATGTCTACTGGGTCTGTCTGCTTGCTTCTGCTGTCTGTGTGGCGGTGGATTTGATAGTGAGCGTTGCAGGGTGACGCTGTTGCGCGTCATTTGCGCACCAGGCAGAAAAGGAGGATGGGTTAGCAGGAAAAACCTCACTCCCTTCCGAGGTTATTTCGCAATGATGGATGATATTTCTGCCAAAAGCGGAGACCATGAGGAACTCAAATACGGCATTCAGTAATTATGGCTAACGGAAGCCAAAAAAAGGTGTTAACAACGTATCTACAGATTCCACCATTACAGAAGGATTTTGAGCAAGTTTCTAATGTGAGTCGGCTCATAAGTTTCAAACTCACTTTCTCGTAATTCTCTATTCGACATTCAAGATAAAATTCCAAGATTTTGTTCTTATTGTTATGACAGACTCACAATAGAATTTGCATCGATCCATAATTAGTCTATTTATGTTATTAAATACTTTCCACTAAAAAAATTCTCTATAAATTTATAATTGAGATCTGGTTGAGCTGATGTGAGTCCCAACTTCGAGCATTTCCATGCCTTTGTTTCCAAGAGGCAAGGTGTCAAAAGACATTGAAAAGGGGAGCCTTGCAAAGCGTGACGTGCGAGGACAGATCTGTGCGCGCGCAAGCGCGACAACTCTTGGAAGAGCAGCACCTGCTCAGCAGGTGGCGCTTTTGCTCGTATGAACATGGTGAAAATAGTGAATCAGCAGCAAGACAAAAATGAACGACGCTTATATTTGCAGAGAGAAAGATACTTTGCTGTAGGTTGTATGCCTGTGTGGTGTATGCTGCTGTCTTTCTAGCTGCGGAACGAGCGCGAGAACTGCTCTCGGGCCGATGCGAACGCCTGCGTAAATAACATACAACAAACAGTTTACGGAAAGCCACAACGTCAGACTTCCGTGCAAAAGAGAAATAGATTCCAGCGCTTCTTTGGATCGTAAGTAAATGCACCTGTGAGATCGTGAGTTCGCCAATCGGCACTTCGTTGTCAATACCCTGTCATGAGAAAATCAATCAATGGTCAGTTAGGAATGGAGTAGTATCGCCACAACGAGACTCAGCGGGTAAGTAAACACGTACCCGCATCAGCACGCGGTTCGAGATCGACGGCGTGTCCAGTTCCAAGATGATGCTTCACGAGCACAACAACAAAGAGCAAATGGTCAGAACAGAAGAAAGCAAACCAGTTTGGGAGTCTAACTAACTGTGCTCACCCTCCATCAACGACTTCGTCAAACGTCAAGAGTACCAACTCGATGTTGTCCAGGATCACGTGGCGATCCATTCGCCCCCTGTGTAATATCAATCAAAGTAATAGCGTACACAAAGTTAGACTAACGGTCTCGTAAATATTGTTCACGCACGATGAAGAGATCGCTGAAGCCTGTAAACGTACTTGAGCAGGCTGCTGGCAGCTTCAAACGTGGCATCCAGCACGCTCAGCAGAATAAGTTCGCTCTGCATACAGCATATACACAACACCAAAGATTAGAACCGGAAACGCTCACTTTCAAGCAACAGAGGCTACATGTTTAGCAGCGTACCTCTTGAGCTGATCCGATCACGTGCATAGTCACATCCGAGCCGCTTCGGTACACGCTCACGATGTTGTCAATCAGGATGATCTCAGCTGCGTACACACAAACAATCCAAAATGAAGGCAACGTACAGCAAGCGATTAGTACAACCGCACAGCCAATTGTGAACTCTTTGCCACCTAAAGATAGATACTGGCTGGTTTCACTCTACCTTCCAGCCGCGGGTTCGAGTTCTTTGTCTTGAGGTAGAGCTTCTTCTCGAGCGCCAGCTGGTCCTTCGCGGTCGGGTACGACTTATCATAGTACTTGGCGCACACGCGGTTCCCATCGCTGTCAAGGATGAAGATCGCTTTCACGGTAGGAGACGACGCCTGTAAGCACAGAGGAGAGCAAAGCAGCGCAATGTTAGACGACAAGCCCATAATGCTGCTTCTTGTCCGCGCACGCATGGTAGCAGGACACACAGCGCCATTGGGCAGTGCAGAACGATAAAGCCTTCTACACATAGCACGTTTGATACTGAGCGTGAAGGGAGAAAGCGAGCTGCCCCCATATCGCGAGCGAGAGTGCGTGCATGCGTGCGTACCTTGACCATTTTGCACTTGCTTTTCCTTTTTCGTGTTGCTCTGAAAATGCGGCTCCCCTTACAGACAAACAGGGAATCTTTTTTGTCGATGTGGGAGAACCTGATTGGCTAAAATGTGAGATTTGTATCCCCAGGGGGATAATTTGGCTCTTCAGGTTAGTTACTTGGACACCAATGTTCATGTTGAAGCGAAGGTGTTTTTTCAGAACCATTTTCATGATGAAATTGTCAGCAACTGAAGCTGCGCAACACGCGCTTTCTCTCTGTGCACGAAGTAATAAAAAAGGCAAACATATATGGACTGACTGATAATCTGACTTGTTTCCTCAGTCCTCATTCATATTCTGGACCAGCGAGCGAGCGCGGGTAGGTAGGGTGGGAAGTGGAGCCGAATCACGCGAACCGCACGTCATGGTCTGGGTTAAATGGAGCTGTCCGTCGCTCGTCACCGCTCGGGAAAGTGCCGCCGCGCTGCGTGCTGAAGTCTGCCTGGTCGAGCACGTCGATCAACGCCGGCAAACTCCGTTGGTACTGCAGCGTGTTTGGTCGCATGTGGCTGCTCAGCGCGAAGATGCGCGACATCTTTTGCTGGAAACGGAACTTGTATGGCTTTGGCGGCATCGCGGACACGCCGTCCGGGTCTTTTCGCTTGATGTAGCACTTGTAGAAGCGCTCCATCTTCTTTTCAAACGTCCTGTTAGTAGCATAAGTGTGTCATGAGAGGGTTAGCGTTCCGTGATCATTGAGTTTATAACAGGGCAACGGCAACAAGCTCAAATTCGTACCATTGCTGCAAAAAGTCGATGATACCAAACTGGTAGAGCGATGGTCCCGACACGCTCGTCGCGACTTGCGTGAACAGACTCTCGTCCTGTTTCCCCATCGTCGGACGTGGTGGTAACAGATCGCTCGTGTCCACCAAGTACTCGGAACTTTGCACGCCCATGAGGAGACTGTAGTCCATGATCCCTTGCTCGCACAAGAAGTCACTGTCTTTGTGGATCTGATCATATATCTTGTGAGCTTGGTTGGGATCGATGCGAATCTACAAACACACATCATCAGATCAGTATTTGCGCTCCAGAACAAATGCAACAAGAAAGCTTGAACATGATAGTTTTCGCAAGTACCTTGGTCATCAAGTCGTTGTCTTTTAGCACAATGTTCGGTTCGTGGAAGTTCAGTCCGTCGCCGCATTCCTGGTTTCTCGTACTTCCAAACGTGTACGCGGCATTACAGTATCGGCACGTCGTCTTGTCACCAGGACGAGGCACCTTCGCATTACGATCGATCCAAGAGCCCTTGATATCGTATCGGTGGTGGATAACCTAGAAATACAAATGAAAGAAAAACAGGAAGTTTAGTGACAGCGCATAGTCGGGTTTGATTCGACTGCACTTCCTTACCTGACTGTCGGCAAACAGGTTTCCCATCACGACAAAGTAGTACATCTTGCCGTACAAGTCGACGGCGTGGCAGCCGTAGAACCGGGTCAAGAGCGTGTTGTAGTTCGACGTCATGTACGCTTCGTAGTTCGGACCGATCTTGCGCAAGAACGTGCACTCTTCGGGCGACATGGTCTTACAAATCAAGCGCTCGTCAGCAGTGAAGAACATGAAAGCACCACTGCGACCTTCACTGAAGCGCTCCTTCGTAGTCGCTCCAAACATCTGAATGTACTCCGAGTCACTGATTCCGGATGTCAAACGAACATTTCGGAATGCAGAAGGACAGAACGACCAAAACTTGATCGATTTCCCCTATTTGAACAAAAAGAAGAGACAGAGTTAGTGATACAACCAACAGTAATGGCATGCGAACTTAAGGGACCACTTGACGCATGTAGTACCTTTTCGCCTTCGCCCGAAATTGGGATCGTGATGAGCTCATCGGCGACGGCTCGCACCGACTCCTTGATACCAGACGTGGTGTAGTACAAGATCTCTGAACGCAGCGCCGTGTTCACTTGAGGGCTCAAGTCGACATCCAGGTCAGCAGATTCGTCTTGGTCACGGTGGCGTCCGTTTGTGGATCGTCTGTCCAAATTGTTCACAAAACAGTTTTAGTATCCTTTCTTGCGAGATGTTTGAGCAGCAATTCAAAGTTTGGGCACCACTTTACCTTTCGATGCTGTTCACCGCAAACCAAATCACGTAATCCAGGTACCCCTTCGAGGAGATCAGGAATGCGACAAGCTGACGGAGGACCTGTGCGACCGCTTTGGAGTCCGAGGTGTCGCTCTTCGTGCCGACAAAGTACGCGCACATGTACAGAAGCAGCAAGAGCAGCCAATAGAACACGTATGCGCCAGTAAAGCTGTTTCAAGGCAAGACAACACATACTGCACATCAGCCAGCTTGTACTTCAATCCGTTGAGGGAAAACATATTTCAGGCACTCACAATGAAATGTAGTTGAGAACGCGGAGACGGATGTTGTACGTCTTCGGCACGCCACGTAGGTACAGACGATGCCAAGCCAGCGTCAACACACTGTGGTTGTAAGAGTGGAGAACTCGTTAGCTAAGTATCCACTCATTTAAGAAGAAATTGGAGACTCAAACACGTACCACACGGAGACAAACACCACCAAGATCACGAAGCTGTAGATCAAAATCCATGGCCTGGAATAGTTGGAAATTTCAAAACACATACAAGTGTCAGTTTCCAGCCCATAACCCACAACCATTTCCATCAACAGCAAGGCAGGGGGGGAGGCATCATTACCATTGCTGAGCGTTCAGAAAGCTCGAGTTCGCGTTACACATCTGGACACCTTCAGGACACGTTTGACCAGTCTCGCAACAAATTCTCGACGACGCCAAGCAGAAGCCGACGACCGAGTCGATCTCCGAATTGTACTTGACAGACTGTCCGTCCACTGTGAAGAATCCGCCCGCACCACTCACACCATACGTGATGGCACCCATGACGATGCCTCCGAGCCAGACCCACAGGTGGTAGAACCGCATGAGGCGCTTGTAGCTTGTGAACGGACTGGTGAGCTGTAAGATGTACAAAAGCAAAAGCAAAGGAGTCAGTCTTGTCATATGAGAAGCAACACACTGATAAAACAAAGATGGACCAGCACTCACCGAGAAGAACAGGTCGCACGCCATGACAAGCCCCCAGGCCTCGGACGTGAAGAAGAAGAACTCGGTGATCCCCGCGAGCCCGCGGCAGTTGGTGTTGTCGTTGCTCTTCGGGTCAAAGTTCACGAGCACGTTCAGCAGCAGACACACCGCGAGGAACATGCTCAGCACGGACCGGATATGCACAATCGGGTTCGGGTGCTGGTGCCAGCGCTTCTTGCGGCAGTAGGTCATGACGACCGCCGAGCCGCAGATGATCGTGTTCACGGAGCCCGCGATGAGTCCTGTCCAGCGGTAATCGTAGAGCGCGATCGAGATGCCGAGGAACGCCATCGTCAGGCAGCAGCCGAGCAGCTGCGACTTGCGGTTTTCAAACCAGCGGATGCGCGCATTCGACACTGACTGCGCGCGGCCGCGGAACTGCGACGTCATATCTTTGTTGATCACGCGGATGATGTTGTTCTGCGTGGCTCTTGGGGTCGTGATCAGCGGCTGCTGTGCCGACGTGCTCGTGAGCGGGTCCGCGTTGTTCACGCTCGAGTTGCTCGCCGCATAGTAGTTGTTGTTGGCGGTGCTGCTCCCATTCTCGGACGCCGTGTAGCGCATCGTGCGGCGGAATCCTCCCATGGGACCCCCATTAAAAGGCTGTTGCTGCTGTTGCTGTTGCGGGTGGTTCGGGTCGTGCATGAAGCCGCCGTGTTGGTTCTGCATCTGCCGCGACATGTTCGGGTCGGTGTCGCCGGTGTCGGGCGCGCCGTGGTAGGGCTGCTCCATGACGTAGAGTGAGGTCGAGGGCGGGCTGAGCGTGTGCATCGTGTACGGGTGCTCTTCTCCGAGGACGGGCGTGCCGCGGCGTTCGCGAGACGATCGAAATTTGCCGCTGTCAATGCTACGGGGCATCACTCTTCAGCCGCACACACCAGTACGCACAGAGAGAGAGGTCACCAATACACAAGCTTGTGCTGGAGCTCTTCCTCGTGTGCCGCGGTGGGTGCTTCTTGCTTGCTGATCACGTTCGCGGGGCTTCGTCGCTTTTGTGCTCCTTCCTTTCTTCCGTCGAGCCAATAGCGCTTTGGTATTGCTATTGCTTGCTTGACCGGTCAGAAAGACAAACAGACAGACAGTCAAGCAAGCCGCAATATAAACACGGGCTCGCCATCAGCCTTGGGTTGCAGCAAGGTGCATCATCTTGCCCATTCCTGGGAAGACCTTCGCGCGACATTTGCAGCCTGAACTTCTGGCTCTATTTTTTTCCAGACTGATAAAGATCAAGGCAAAAAATAGCTTTGCAATTGTTATGAACCTAACCCCTTCCCGATCCTCGCGCGATGTTGCTTGAACGGAAATGTCGTGGTTGCAGTTGATTCGAAAAGTCCAACACTTTGGACTTTGGAGGCTTTTTTCTGTGGATTTTGCTGCTTTTGGGGTTTTCCTGCAGGTGTTTGGTCGGATTTAGATCTCCACAGTGAAGGCAAATGACTAGATTTTTTGTGGGTGTGCTTGCATTGTTTGCTTGACGCTCTCGTTCGCTCCCGCAGCTCACAAGTCTGTTTGTCTGAACATGAAAATATCACCGCTGACTCGGGAGATGAGAGCTCCATCAACTTGTATGGAGCAGAGAAAAGAATGGCGTCCAACAACCGACATCAGTCGGTACCACCAGGTATTTAGAGTCACGTGGTGGTGTCTCAGTCTTGCTCTCTGCACGAAGATCGCAACGAACATCATCGTTCCTCTTGGTTTGGGAGTCTTGAGAAGACCTTTCCATTAACTGTGAGTGGATTGGATACATGAGTGATCGATGAGTGGTGGATTGCTGGTGGAGCTGAAAAGAAAATCCCTTTAGTCGACGTCAAACTTGGTTGTTCGTTGTTTCTTAGCTCAACACCTCGCTTCTATTGAAACTAGCGACTGGCAGCGTGCGGTACTCCGATAGATGTTTCGGACTAGAATTTGCGTGTGACGGTAATAGAATGAGTGATAGACAAGATTCTTCAGTGGACGGGAGTGATCGGCTCTGTCTGACGCTTCCACTTCAAGATTGCCAACATGGTCCAATTCTCCAGCAACGGCCGTTTAGCTTTTACGTAGACAGTACAACATTTGGACTGTTGAAGTGGATCTGTAGTTATTGCGTGCATAGTACGTGCATTAAGGCTGTATAAATATGGCGTATATGGTACGATGACAAGGCAAGTTGGTTTGCTGACGCGATGACGCGATGACGTCATGCCTCTTTTTACATGGAACAAGAACGGGTAATTACCCCTGAGCTATTGGCTGAAGGCGCTATCACAATGACGAAGGAAAACACAAGGAGATCAAAATGCAAACAAAGGCAAAACAAATGCGCAGTCATCTGACGACGGGGGATGCTCAACCAGCTTCATTCTCGCCTGGTTTAAATTCTCCTGCTGGCGCACTCTCACACCCGATCCCCAGATCGGAATTTGACGCGCGCCAGGCAAGCAGAGAGACCTCACTCAGAGCTTAAAGCATCAACCATGTCTCCTCCACCGCAGAATGGCAAGAAGGTCGGCCCGCGCGACCTCGTGAACGGCGGTGTGCTCCAGTGCATTGAAGCCGCGACGCTCGGCATGCCGTTCGAGGTCTGGAAAACGCGCATGGGCCGCTACCGCGAGGAGAACACGATCCAGGCGTTCCGCAACGTGATGCGCGACGGCGGCGGCGTGTCGGCGTTCTGGGCGGGCACGGGGCCAAAGATGGTCGAGTCCGCCACGAAGGGTGCGATCTTGCTCTACTCGAAAGAGGCGATCTCTGACTCGCTGCTCGCTGCGGGCGTGGGCAAGACCCCGACTGGTTTCCTCGCCGGCGCCGGTGGTGGTGTCTGCCAGGTTGTCGTCATGGGTCCGTGCACATTCCTCGTCACTGCGGCTGTCACGGGCGACAAGTCGATCACGACCAGCCAGCGCATCAAGAACGTCTACGGCGCACACGGCATCAAGGTATGCTCGCAATATCCATGTTCATTTCTTTATTACAAGATCAGCGACTAACTCAGTGTATTGGCTATTATTGTTGTCATTGTAGGGCTTCTACCCAGGTGGCACTGCGATTGCGTTCCGCCAGGCGACCAACTGGGCGTCTCGCCAGGGGTTTACCGAGCTTGTGCGCGAGCAGTTCAAGCTGCGCATCCACGGCGACAAGGACGCGAAGCTGACGGTTGCGCAGGAAGCCGGCGCCGGTATCGTCGGTGGCGCACTCGCGTGCTGGAACCACCCGTTTGAGGTCGCGCGTATCCAGATGCAGTCCGCTGCGGACCGCGGTGAGCCAAAGCAGAACATGATCCAGGTGTTCCGCACGGTCGTGAAGGAGCAGGGCTACGGCGGTCTCTTCAAGGGGATCATCCCGCGCCTGGGTCTCGGCATCTGGCAGACGCTGTTCATGGTCACCGGCGCCAAGCTTGTGCGCCAGGCGCTTGAAGACAGCAAGCAATAGATTTGATGGATTTTTTTCGGAAGTGATGAAACGAAGCCGAGCCATGGAGGGATATCGTGAAAATGAATTGGTTTGTAATTGTTTTGTTTGTGATTGTGCGAGTGTTTTCTACTGTTGTTATGCGTGACGATACGCTTTGTATGGGTGGCACATACAGAATGAAATGAACGTACCCAAAGCCTGATTATTTACATGTCGGATCTCAGAATTTCGCGAAGACACATGGTCGCGAAGGATCCGCTCGGGAGTGAGAATGACGCGCGCAGCAATTGGTGGTCTATAAGAATCAGCCGTTGCACAAACAGATCCCAACTTCAGAAATCAACGAAAGCGTGACGTTTCATATTTCGATGCGCGAAAAAGAAAGACACACGACACACACATACCTGGCTCGAATTCCCACTCGAGGTCTCTTGGAACAGCAACCAGCGAGCGGTAGGAGCCCTTCACTTGGCCCGTTTCCGTCAAGAACGCCTTCGTACCATGCTCTTCCATCAGCTGCATCATCATACCAACAAATTCATTAGTCTCTTCGTGCATCCAGGTGCCTCCACCCCACCCACTTCAAGGACAGATGAGCGGTTACGTACCTCCATATACTTGGCGCCGATAGCGTTGGTCGGATA
The DNA here is from genome assembly GCA_038050625.1 of Pythium sp. MPC-2022a. Lineage (NCBI taxonomy): Eukaryota > Oomycota > Peronosporomycetes > Pythiales > Pythiaceae > Pythium > Pythium sp. MPC-2022a. Next base: position 19,091 of record JALBZB010000290.1, read on the forward strand.
GCGAGCGTTCGTGCCCACGAGCGGCAGCATCACAAGCGACAGAGGGTTCTCGCTCTCTTCATTGAGCTTCAGCGCTTGTTCGTTCGTGATCGCGACCACGGCGTTAATCTCAGCATCCCGCACCAGATCCCCTTCGACCAGTTTCGAACTGTACAAGCGCAAACGGGCAGACGCCATCTTGTTGAACAGAAAGCTTTGATACGCGTGCATGTACATGAGACGACGAGAGAACGAGACATTCTCGATCGCGCGGTCGAATGCATCGAGCCCATAGCGCTTCAAGCCCTATATTGAAGATGAAGAAAGCGTTGCCTTAGTACAAATATCACAATTTCAATTTGAACATGCTTCGCTCTGCACGACATACCTGAAGAACCGAGCGCTCGAGGTTCAGGTGCGACGGCATTTGCTTCAGTGCTGCGTCCACATCTCCAGTTTCCAGATACGCTCGCTTTGCAGTCGCGACTGCCTCCGGCTCGCGTTCACCGGGCGTCAGGATCAGCGTCACCGCGTCTTTCCAGTTGCCAGCGAGCATCTGCTGTCCAATGTGGTACGGTCGGATCTTGTGTGATGGGTGACCGACTCGCTGAAACCCAAAGTAGTTGACAAAGCCTCGCTGTTTCACAGTTTCCATACCCTTTGTGATAGCAAACTGTGCGTCTGACTCGCAGGTGATCTCTCGGAGCGAAATGGTGAATCTGATGCAATAAATACAAACAGACAGACTGAGAATCAAACAGTGTACGTGGCAAACAAGGAGTCCACTAAAGTGCAAGGACCCTGCCCAGCAGACTGCAATTCGTTGCTTTACCTGTTCCCATTCGCGCTTCCCAGAGGCTGAAGCCACACAAGTCATGCCTCAAACCAGTCTGATCAGTGCCAAGAATTATACGTTCCCCATCTAGGCAATTGACAAACGTACCAACGGCGCGCCGACAAACTTCAAGTTCCCCACTTTGATGCTGGAATACTCTTGGTCTTGATTACTATTCACTGCGAGCAGCTCTTTCGGCTGAACGCCTTGGACGACCACGTGCTGGTAGGTGATCGCCGCCTTGTCCTTGATACCCGCGTACGTGAACGCTGAGAGAGGACGCTTGAGGTCACGAGAGAGCTTCTCAAAACATGTAAAGTGCTCTGTATTGGTCTGGATAATATAGCAACGAGGGCAATGTTGTTAGCGTATCAAGCAAAAGTTGGCATCCTGTCTCCTCACTTACCTTTTGAAGCACAAACTGCAAGTACACTTCCGGCTGTGTGCGCTTGCGCTTCTTCGTGTTTCGGTCCGTGAAGAACACCACGAGTCTCTGAACCGAGTTGCGCGTCTCGGTCTTGGTCTTGAAGCAGGACGAGTGCTTGGAGATCATCCGATGCAGCAGCGTGCGCGCTTCTTTCGTGTCCTCGTGGATGAGCTCAACGCCTGCAAACAATAACAAGACCACATTAATCAGTGAGCAATTACATACTAAACATGATAAACCAAGCGCTGAGCACAACTGTTACCTTACCGTTCGACGCATTCGCATCCGCCGCACCCTTGCGCAGATAGTCCAGCAGGAGGATGCAGTTCGTCGCCGACATGCCGCCAGACCGGAATTTCTTGTACAGCGGATCTAGAAGAACCTGGATCTGAGTGCTCTCTGGGTCCTCCTGCTTGCGCAGCTTGCAGTCCAGACCAGGATAGCAATTCTACAATGGGACACACAGTCAGACTAGTTGCAATATGTACGTACACATATGACAATTCGTACCTGCACGCAGACTTGCACGAACACTCGGTCTCGAAACTCAGCAGGCGCGTCAATGAAGCACTCTTCGAGTCTTTCCTGTGCGATCGCGTCCACGTCAAGCGCTTTCACCTCGCCAATCGTGTCTCGCAACGCTTGCAGCCATCCGCCCGACGGCTCGTCAAACACGAGCTTCTCATTCTTTTGTGCCTTCTTGCTCTGCTCTTCGAGTTTCTGCTGAACCACGGCGTCTCGCTCTTCGCTGGTGGGGACACGGTCTGCACTGTCGTTGAACGCGACGATTTCGTCCGTGCAGCTGATCTCCTGTACGACAAAGTCTTCTGGTCTGTTGTTTACCATTGCCATAAATCAATCATATTTGCCTTTTCGTTAGCCACTCACTCTCAAGCGAAGCAGTCCACACAGAACGCAAGAGCACGCGTTGAGCAGTACGTTGACGACGTACCGCTCTTTCAAAACTCCCGCGACCTGCGGCCGCAGCTGCGCATCCACAAACTCCTCGATGCCCACCACAGCGCCGCTCACCATGGCGTCACTCACCATGGCGTCACTCACCATGGCGTCACTCACCATGGCGTCACTACCTTCGTCCATTGCTTCTCCCATTGAATATTGTTGCTTTTCGCAATTGGTTGCGGTGAATCCAACATCAAAACTACACCATTTTACTTTTTATGCCAAAACTTTATCCAACTTACTTTTTACGCCAAAAATTAATGCGCCATTTACCTTAGTGTCATTTTTTAACCCAAGTGCGTGGACCAAGCCCAAGCCCGCATTCTCACCATTCTCTCTCAACTGCCACAAGCCCAAAGGAAACTGAAGAAGAAAGGTCGAAGCCTTTCTCACTCGCTGTGCGTCAATCTCTCGCATGAACATGGGCGGCGGTGACGACCACTACTGGCGCCACGCTTCACAGTCACAGTCACAGTCACAGTCACAGTCGCAGTCGCAGTCTTCACAGTCGCTATCTCAATCCCAGTCACAGTCGTCCCAGGCGTCGCGCAAGAGCGTGGACCTGACAGAGCTCGACCGCCTGCGCGGGCTGATGAGATACGAGTTTGAGACCGCGCTGACCACGGACGAGCTGATTGAGGCGTTAGGCACGTGCCACAACAACACCCACGAGGCGTACCACTATCTAAAAGCCAAGCGCCAGCAGCAAATGATGGCGGTGATGATGAACGGCAACTCTGCGTCCAATGACACAGCGTCCTCCAAGCGTCGCCAAGACGACGACGTGCAACTGATTGAGAACCCGAGCAAGCGAATGAAAGAAACGACGCCGCCACCGTCATCTTCTGCATCAATAGATTCCCAACAAGCTCAGGCTCAAGCACCAGCGCGATCACTGCGTCTGAACAACTCGCATGACGTGGACATGTCGTCTCCAGCGTCCTCTCAGCAGTCACAGTCGTATCAGCAGACGAATGGCAATAGCAACGGCACGACTGCACCGCCCAATACGCAGCAGCAACAACAGCAAGAAGGACAAGAGCGCGAAATGCACATTGTCCTTTCCCAGTGTAATGTTCCCATCACGGCGTCCCAAGAAGCAGAAACGGAAGAAAAGTCACAGGAGCAGAACGACATAGAAATGGTGATAGAGACCATGGCCGCCGCTGCGGCATCTCCGGCGAAAGCGCGCCAGCTGCTCGATGACGCGATTGAAGACCGGCGCCAAAATCGCGTCGCGAACGATGCGAGCTGGATCAGCAGTGTCTGGGACGTGCTCTGCGTCTCGAGCAACCTGGAGATCGCGCAGCAATTGGATCTGACGTGCGACGCGCTCGCTGCGTGGCTGAAGGAGTTTGACCAACAGGAGGTTGAGGTGAACAAGTGCGTGGGGATCGAGTTGGTGCTCGATATTATCTCGAAACTTCCGCAGGCCGATAACGCCTGCGAACTGGTACGTTTAACACCATTTAGCGAATGTGTTGAAATAGTCACTGCTGATTACTGATGCTGTGTGACCCTCTACGTTACTGAATGCAGAGCCAACGAGTGAACCTGGTAATGCAACAGAACCAAGAAGCGAACCATGCTGAAGTGGCCATGATCCAGAGCTTGCTGCAGAATCCAGGCGCGCACCAGAATGCGCAGGCACGCTCGGTTGCTGCGAAGAATGCGATCACGCGCATCACGGAAGAGTGCTCGTCGTGCTTGGAGCGCATCGCCTGGTTCAAGAACGCCCATAAAGCAAATGTGGAGCACCAAAGCGGCGTGCGCCAACATATTCAGAATCTGCAGGCGCGGCTTTCGAAAATGGTCGAGCAGTGCAGCGCCGAGGTGCGCACTGGCGACAGCGCAGTGCAGGATGCGCGACAGATGGAAGAGATGCGGTCGATGCAGCTCCGAGACTTTGTGATCAAACGTCGCGACGAGCTGCTCGCAGGCGGAAAGAGCAAAGTAAGCGCGAAGCTCCAAGCGCATTTCGATGTGCTCAACTCGGATGACCTAAAAGTGGCCGCGCTTCTGCAGTCTCGCGTCGAGAGTGGCGCGAAGATCCAGCAGTGCGTGCGCAGCATGCAAAAGGGCAAAAAAGAGTTCACGTTCTACCAAAGCGCGACGAATCTTTTTCGCAAAGTGAGCGAGCGACGAGAGTGGTCGCTTCAGGTATCTGAGCATATGCTATGATCCTCATACGTTTTCGTGAATGACTGTATTGATGTGCTTGTTGGTTGTCATTTTTTGTAAATGCAGAATGCGCTAAAGGACTTTGAAGATTCTCGCTTCGCGTCGGATCAGCGTACCACCGCTGCGCTTCTGCGGTTCATCCCGATTTTGACGACTGCGCTGCAGCAATACTACGAGTTCCACTCCATTCGCCAGGCGCGCGCGAAAGAGGAGGCGAAAGAGCAGGGGCTGAAACTGGAGGAGCACATCGAGTACTTTGGGGACTCGGCGCCGATCAAGAAGGAGGACCTCGAGAAACGCATTCATGAATTCGTCGGCGTCATCAGTCGATCCATGCAGATGATGTTGCAGATCGCGGATTCGCAGAGTCGACTGTGGGAAGGCAAAAAAGATGTGCTTCCGCGCGAAGTGCGCAACATGCTGGTGCTTGAGTACGGAAAACTGTGGAGGCTGCTGAGCGGTCCAGTGCGAGATGTGAGTTTGATCTGATTTTGAGATGCAATGATGATTTGGTGTATAGAGATGCTAATCTGCTCGTTGGTGTGTGTACTTGACGATGTTTTGCACAGGTGATGCAATCTTTTGTAGCGAAGATGCAGGTCGGCAGCAATGGTGGTGGTGTATCGGCCGCCATTCAAGTGGAAGAACAACAGCAGCAGCTCAATAGAAGCGCGCCATCAGCGTCAAATGTGGTTTACGAAAGCCCTCAACGAGCCGCGTCGACTCGCAACTCGTTGTCCCCCGCGACAGTGGCTCAGAACGGTCTGAGTGGAATGAGATCGAATGCTCCGTCGATGCACTCGAGTCCGATGCGTGTTGAGCCCATGTCGATGACGCAGGAAGTCGATGCGTTTCTTGGACTCACCACTGATTCCCTGGATGCGCAGTCAGCCAAGAACAACTACACGAGTGTGGCGGAAGCAGCACCAGTGACATCTCCGCCAAAAGCGCCGGCAATTCAACCAGCAGCACCCGTGCAAGTATCTCCAGTACCTCCAGAGATTGTCGCCACTCCCACCTCCGCTGCAACTGTCGTCCACGAGTATCCAGTTGGTACGGTTCTGTACACGAAGTTTGACGTTGGCAAGGATGTGGTGCAGTTCTCTCGAGGCCGAGTGGACAAGCTGTTGGAGGACGGCACGTACTCGGTCGTGTACGATGACGGCGATGTGTTCACTGTGCCTCGCGCGTTTCTGTTTACTGAAGAACAGGTGCGAGTCGCCTTGTTAAACATTCATTCTCATGTCGTGCTGTGCACTGAGCCGATGCGTGATCTCACACGATATTGTTTGTTGTATATGTCTATGCAGATGCAACAAGATTTGAAGTTGCGAGAGCGCAACCGCGACAAGGACGCGGCTATGGCTGATGCAAACGGAGAAAAGGCATCTGGCGATGGCAACTGCGCGATCATGTAGATGGGGCCAAGGTCCACTGCAGCGATTGAGTGTGTTTTGTCCTGATGAGAGAAGGCCACGAGCGAGTCTCAAGTCTTTCCCGTCCGTCCAGTTTCCAGCTGTCAGTCGTTTTTGATTATCATTGTGGCGTGCGCAATCGTTTAAAGAGTTTCATGCATGTCCGTCCGTCCGTCTGTCCGTTTGAAGATGAAGAGATTGATTTTGTTTGCCACTCGTGTTGTATGTTTGAAGATGCTGTGGAGCTCTCCATGAGTGAGCTGGAGACCTGGGCTTCCTAGTAGCTACTTTGAAGGAAGAGCTGTTTCTTGTGAGGATGCAACATTCAGCACTGCCGCAAAATGGCTCCACTCCATTGTTCACGATTATCACATCTCACAAATCACTTTCTTGTGGACAAGTGGGTGGATGCAGTTTGAAAACCGTTGTATTCCCAATAGTAGCCCGTCCTGCTGAGGTGATGCGAGAGAGCAAAATGCTGCAGCCAAGTGCTCGTTCACCATTTTAGAACTGGATGTGTGAGCGGCGCAATGGCGACAGGCAAGAGAACAGCCAAGTGGAACATCGTGGAGACGCCCGCGGTAGACAGGTGCAAGACGCGCGACGGCCGCAAGTTCGTCAACAACTATGAGCTGCTGCAGACGCTCGGGCGGGGCCAGTTCGGCAAAGTGAAGCTCTGCGAGCGGCTCTCCACACCACCACCATCAGCTTCAGCTTTGGCGACTGAAGCAACGGCCGACAGCAACAGTGATGACCTGCTGGGCCCACCGCCCCCACCCCCACCACCAGTGTTCCTGAGTGGCGACGCGTCGGTCGCTACAACTACGCCTGCTGAGCCAAAGCGCCGCCAGTTTGCGATCAAGATCTTCTCCAAGAAGGCACTGCTCAAGATGAAGGAGTACTGCGCAGAGACAAGAGGAGATGGAGCTGCTGACGACGGCACAACAGCCACGCGCATGCGCGTGGTGACGGCGCTGGACCACGTGCGCGACGAGATCGCGATCATGCGTGCGCTCTACCACCGCAACGTCGTCCTGCTATTCGAAGTGATCGAGAGCGACGCGAGTGACAAGATCTACATGGTGCTCGAGGTCATGCCGCGCGGTCCGTGCATGGTGTTTAGTCCAGAGACGAAGATCTTTGCGAGTCCGTTGACTGGCGGCGTGCTCACGGACGCGTGGGCGAAGGCGCACACTCAGGACATCCTGAACGGACTCCAGTATCTGCACAGCCGCGGTGTGTGTCATCGCGATCTGAAACCTGGGAACATCCTGCTGAACGCCTCGGGACGTTGTCACATTACCGATTTTGGCTGCGCAAAGATGCTTCCAAGTAGTGTTAGCAGTAGTGGTCCACAGCCGCAGCACCACTACTTTGTGTCGGATACGGTGGGCACGTACCAGTTCTTAGCGCCGGAGTGCTGCTCTGGAGAGCCCTACGACCCGTTCAAAGTGGACGTCTGGGCTACGGGCGTGCTACTCTACATCTTTTTGTATGGGAAGCTGCCGTTCCAGGCCGAGAGCACCAAGGAGCTCTTTGACGAGATCACAAAGTGGGATGCCGAGACGGACCTACCGCCGCCAAGCGTGCGGGATGTGGCCCCCGCGTGTCGAGACCTGCTGCTCCAGCTGCTCAAGAGAGACCCGAACCAGCGCATCACGGTCACGGACGCATTGCACCATCCGTGGTTCGTTGACGAGGACGACGATGAGGAACCGCTTTCATTCTAAGATAGATTGGTAGGTAGGTAGGTACTCTAATATAATGGTCTTAGTCTAAGCTCATGGGTTATTATATACCTGGCTGCTCCGCTTCTCAGTGTAGCAGACGTCCAGCATGCCGTGCACCAGCTGGAACGCCTCGCGCACGCGAATGCCGTCCATGCCGCCGCCGGCGAACGGGTCCTCCATCGCGATCTCGACGTTGAAGATGCCGATCATCGTGAGGCTCGTGACGGCGCTCAGCACGAGGCAGAAGCCGAAGCTCGTGGACTGGAACTCGTCGCCGCGCATCAGGTACACGTAGTAGGGGCCGTAGAAGATCGGCAATACGAGGATGAACAGCCGCGTGAACGAGCGCGTGGCCTGCGGCGTGCGGTAGAATTTGATGTTCTGCAGCTTCTCGAGCCGCGCCTGCAGCAGCCAGTGGTACTGGTTGATGCGCGACGCCTCGTTCGCAGGGAGTCCCGTGCTCTTCATGACCTCGACCTGCTCGTGGAGACTTCGGAACGACGTCATGATCTGCAGCTGCAGCCTCTCGACAATGTGCTCGTATCGTGACGCGACCTGGCGTCCGTGCATCGTGAGTCGGTGACGACCTCGCGTCAGCGTGGGCAGAAGCAGCAGCGTGCAGATATCTCTCAAGATGGACACCAGCAGCTTCTTTGTCCTCTTGGCGTGGTCTCCTGGCAGTTTGCTTCGACCGTTGTCGCCCCAGTTCCAGAGCGTGTTCGCGAGCAGAATGTTTGCAAATAGTGCCTTGGCTGTTGGGACAATACACACACATACACATTTGCATCGTTAAGATAAGCCAAGAACGATATATACCGTAATGAAGGCTTTTTCATAAAGACGCACCTTCTGCGAGGACGTCCAACGCCATCTCGCGGCGCGTGAACGCCTGCTTGATCTGCATGATCATCGGCGCGACGATCGTGAACGACACGATCATCCACGAGATGTTCGCGCCGAAGCTCTTGCTGCCGCGGTTCTCGCTGTAGACGTAGTAGCCCGTGGTTGCTAGAAGCGAGCTTAGGACCACAAAGAGACTCTCGAACGTGATTAGGTGGATGCCAAAGATTTTACTCGCAGCGTAGAGATCCAGCACCGAATCGCGGAAGCTCTCGGACACATGGTGGAGCACGGCGCGTCTTTGGTGCTCCAAGTGGCTGCTCGAGTGCTGTCGCCGCATGTTGCCGCCTCGCTCGTTGTAGCTGGTGTCAAAGTCTGTGTGGTCGTGGCCATTGCCGCACGTGGTCACCGGTGGACCATCAAGATGCAGGTACCGCTCGTGGTATTGGCGCGAGTCGTTGGCAAGGAAGTACGCGGTCGCAGCGGTGTCGCTGCTCTGCACCGTGAGCTGCTGCGGGTCGTCCGAGTATGAGCCCAGCTCTATCTCCAGCGCGTCCATGTCGACGTCGAACGCGTTGTTGTTGGTGTAGCTCGTCGCGATTGGCGCAGGCATTGACGGCAGCGGCGGTTGGTGCTGGTCGGAAATGGACGCTGTCATGATGAAGTCACGCGGCGACGAGGGGCTAAGAAGTCGCAATGAGAAATGACAAGCGACAGAGCCCACCACACGACCGCTTGCTTCTGTGGAAGGAGCCGCTCTTGTAGGGTCGCGCCCTTGTTCTAAACTGAGGAACGGCAGCGTTCCGCCGTTGCATGCATGTGGGCATGATGGATGAGGTTGGTCAGTCGACAAAGGGCGTGTCACACACAACAAAAGTATAAACATGACTGATAAATAAAAGAACAAACACTAACTAAAAAGAATAACACTCGCTTGCAACAACTAAACCCACAAATGCAAAAGGGAAGATTCGTCACGTGAATAGTGAATAGACACCAGCGGCAGCCAAGCGATGCGAAGAGCCGCTGTTTCCTCTTTGATTCGGTGCCGCATTGCAAATTGTGGAGCTGCTGTCTCTTCGGCGATCTCGTGCTGAACGACCGACCGTAAACTCGTGATGGAAGATAGCGCCTGGGACGCCCTCAAAGGTCTACAAATATGTGCCTATAGCTTTCAACAATCTTGCCGCCCTTGTGGATATCAACCACGCCATTGCTCTTCACTACACCTCTGACGCTGTAATTGAACGACCCAGTGAGAAGATACTCGTTATCTATGATACAGAACTAAAGAGAAAGCATCAACAACATTGCATTAGAAAACACCAAATCGGTCGTAATGCGAAAGACCGTCTCGAGCTGAACATGCGCACATTTGTGTGGTTGTTGTGAGGAGGGTGGTGGGCGTCGATTTCTCTTCTCTGCATGAAGGGAATCCAACTCGATTTGTCGTACGACTGGTTCTTCTCCGACTGGTCCTCCCACGACCGGGTCCGAACTTCCCCCTAATGGAGCAGTCGAGGGCTGAGGGTAAGGGAGACTAGCAAGCGCCTTGATAAGCCCAGAGTCGCCGAGCTCTAGCGTAATTGCCACCATAGGCACGCCCGTGAAGTCAAAACTCATGAGCAGAACGCGCGCAGCGAGCAGTTTAAGGTCAGTAACGCGCTTCTTCTTCTGCTGTGGCTGCTGCGTTTCGGCATAGTCCCTCATGGTCTCTCTTGACTCTTGAGTGCGTCTTGTTGTGCAAGAAGAAGGGAGGAGGAGAAGAGGAGTGCGAACGAAGAAGAATAAAGATGGCTTTCAAACAGCATTTGGCTCAGGATGGCTCGAACTCGGCGCATTTTCGATACATTTGCTGTATTTTGTCTGATCTGTGGTTTTATTGCTGTACAAACATTTATTTATGCATGGTGTTCTGTTTAGTTATGTACTCACTGTTTCAACCATAGGATACATTTGTGGCTATTAATGGCCTACGCCAGTTTTGTAGGCTGGATCATTCATCATGCTTCCTGCCTATCAACACCTCAAACAACACCTGCAACTCTCTCGATGCTACGTGGTTCGGATCACGCTGGTGCCCCCTCTTTCAGTCGCTTGCTCAGACTCTCATTTAGCTCCCCGACTTCGCCGTTGCCCTCCAGGCGGCGTTTTGCGGCTGGTACCGTTGTCGCCGTCGCCATGATGAGATTTGCAAACGTGTCGTACTTTGTCTTCAGCGGCGACGGCCAAACTTGAACTGTCACGAAGACGCAGATCGATGCATGAATGAGCTCAGTCTGCTTCACACTGCTGGCGCGCGGTACTAACGACAGTTAAGGCTGACTGGAACGAGATAGGCGTGTCGTCTAACTTGCCAAGCAGCCAGTTGCCAATCTGGTCTATGCGAGAGTGGGAGATGAACCGACCAAGTTCGTTTACAAGATGGGAAAGAACCCCAGCCTCCTTCTCAACAGTACAAAACCATCAATCATCCGAAACTAGCGTATCAATCACATGGTCCGTCCAATTCTTGTTACGGCTATTGGGGCGACGTGAACGCTGCGCTATTACTGCTGCAACCTGCGTCGTCATCGTCGTCCGAGTCGTCGGAAAGTGGCAGCAGTTGATGCGAGGTGGTGGCAGCGATCTGCCACGAGTCGTCAACATGCTGCTTTTCGAGCTCGAGGATCGTGAATTGCCCCAAGCGGAGGGAACCTGCGTGTACGTACCACAAGAACACATAAGGTAAACCTCTAGTTTGATCCTAGATAGTACCCATGACAAGTTCAAATGAGCAACTTAGAAGCTTGGTACCTGGGAAGGCGAGCGGCATGCTCGCGCTCGGCGGGTGGTGACTGCCCCCGATGACCTCCAAGTGGCGGGGTTGCTGTACAGCTTCAAGGGGAGACTGCTCGCATGCGTTTACGGAAATGATAGAGGCATCAAGGAGACCAGAGTCAGTATGACCGCTGGCTTTGTTTGTATGGCTAGCTGAAGAAGACATTGCCGTACCTCTATACGTTTGAAGGAACAAGTGACAGCACACAAGGTTAGTACATACATCATTACGCAGTCAGTCAGTATTGACACAAGGATAGAAGCAAGAGCCTCGGTACTTACGGGGAGCAGGGAGTTGGGTGCGCGCTGCGGAATCCCGCAACACGAGCACGAGGTCGCGGCCGTCAGTCGGGTCTTTGCCGTCGTTGACGAGTCTGCACACATGTTCACACTCAGTCAATCAGCCAAGCACACTACCAGCAACCAACACTAGATGATACCCACTTGAAGTAGTGTGCTTCGCCCATGACGACCACTCCATCGATCAGCTGCTGCTCGCGCGAGAACACGTTCGACGAGTACTGCGTCAGCGTCGGCGGCGCCACCACGAGGCTGCGCGTCGTCGGCGGATCGTTCTGCCATTCGCCATCACCAGCCAACAATCAAAGCCAGAGAGCTACAGCGTCAGTCCAATGCTATACAGCCACGTAGAGAGCCCAAGCACGCATAAACACACAAGCATTCAGCGCACGTCGTCGGGGATGTAGAGCACGCGGCAGACGATCATCTCGAGTCGCGACACGAGCGCCATCATGTCACCCTCGGCGGCGGCGACGGCCTCCAGTGCTTCGTACTCGCGCGGCGCGCGCTTTGCGACGAACCCGCCGCTGACGAGGATGGCGTCGATGTCACCGTCGGCCGAGCACACGAGGCGCTCGCAGAGGCGGTTCACGCGCAGGATTTGGCCGTCCAGCTCACTCAGCATCAGCAGCTTGAGCCGCGTCTTCTTCTCGTTCATCATGCTGCTTCCTGGTTGGCTTTTGATATAGAACCAGCAATAATGAGCTCTTGGCAAACGCGTGGACTGGAGCAACCTTCGTGCAACATCAAATGTATCCATCTTGATTGTGCACCATGTATACTAAGTACTAGTATACACGTGTGAGTGTCAATCAGACAGATCTGTCACCACTGCTTCTCGTACTCAGGCGTGTGTAGTATAGTGGTCAGTACCTCACACTGCTTCTCGTACTCAAGAGGGTAGCTGTAGGTGCGAAGTAGCGCTGGCGGGAACTTGGTGATCCCCGGACTCAGCTCCAGGCAGAAGAACCGCACCTCCGATCACTTCTCGAACAGATCGATCAGGAGCTCGATCAGGTTTGCCCCGCAAAACTCAATGTTGTTCAGAACTGGCGGGAAATCCAAGGATATGAGTCCGTCAGGGATGCTGCTTATGTTTGCCATTGAGACATAGAGGTTTTGAATCAGCGGATGCGCTTCTGCCGTCAATGCCGCGTCTTCTCCCCACTCGGCGATTGAGCAGTTGTGGTCTTGATCTCGACTAATTTCGGGAACGTCTTGAGTCCCGGAGGCATCGTCAGCGCCTCGCAGTGGGAGAAAATCAAAGCTTCAAGACTGTTTGGATCAATCTTGCCGAGCGCCTCGTCTAGCTTGCTCTTGGTCCCGGTGATGTGCTTCTGTATGCAGCTTACTTTCAGCACGGTACAGGTGTACTTCGTTGAGCCAAGCAGTATAATCTCAAACAGGCAGCCTGAGTCGTGTTCAGTGAGGCTGACAGAAAGCAATTGATTACAAGGTACACTACGAGGAGTTCGGGCCGAAGACAAACATCTTCGAGCTCACGACTCGCGTCTTCTTTTTGCAGAGCGGTATTGTGAGGATCATCTTGAGGTGGAAACCTTCGTCGTGTTCGCAGGTCTGGCTCGGGTCTCGTGTTCTGCTCGATGAACCTGAAGAGCATACAGGCGGAGGAACAAGCTGACCTCAGCCGCGGTCTTAGAGCAAAAATTGAGCCTCGACGTGACGTAGATCTGATGGCAATCGCATTGATGAGCCAGGTGTCCACGTAGAAGTTGAAGAATGGTCGGTCAGTAGACTTTGTGACTTGGGTCGCGGTAGAACGGGTAGAAGACCAATAAAATTTTAATGTTAAGTGTAAATACTTGAAGAAAGAGTAGATCAGACAAAAGCTGAGGGTGTGTTGGGGGGGAGGGGGCTAGTGCGTCTCGAGAGTATATTTTACGGGTATTTCCTTCGTCCGATTCATTCCCACCTCAGGGATTTTGACGATGATTCTCTATACTTCGTCAGTTTCTCCGGCGAACCCTTGTTCACAAACATACAAATTACTGCATTGGACTACAGCATCTCCACTCCATCGTTTCTAGCTCTCATCAGTGCCCGCCGCGAAAGTCTATCGGTAGTATCTGTGCAATTTTACACGGTGGTCCTTTAAGGAGCGGAACTACTATATAATAGTAGACCTCGTTGAAATTTGTGAACGCAGAATCATCGATTTGGGTTGGAGTTGCCGAAATCCACCATTAAAATGGAACTTTTGGATGAATTTTGAGACAGTTCTCTCTCGCCTGGGCTGGCGTATCATACACCTCGACCTGCGAGCGAAGTTAGCACGCGGTTCTACTAATGCCCCCTCTTGAATGTGGGAACTAGTGGCGAGCGCAGAATCGCATCTAAACATCGAATTAGATTGTCGCTGTTCATCCCGCGCGCATGAAGACGTTGTACACACTGCGGTCCTGCACAAAGTGCGACTGTGTGGTACATATTGGACTACTTGAAAGCTGCCGCTTGCGTGTCAAACGAATAGGGGTACAAACATCTCTTTCGTATCCAAGTTGATGAAACCATTGTGTCCACTTTCTGTTGTTAAGAGCCCGTAATGCAAGCGTGCACTTGATACCTGGGGTCATTTATTCGTATATTATCTTCTCCACTCTGGTCAATGGGGTGGAGGTTCGGCGAAACAGAGTGATCGTCGGAAGCGTGAACTTTTGTAAATTGATGAAGGTCACATACGCACGAGCGCAAGAGACTGGAAATACATTATAAGGACGAACGTCTTTGATGTCTCGCTTGGAGATTCTAATCCATCCTCACTATGAATGTCACTCCCCCCCCACGCTCTGCTTCAAATAACAGAGAAATGCAGTCAATTCAAGTGCAACAACAACTCTCAAGCCGCAGTTCGTCGCCACCACTGCTGGTGCAGGACGAGTGACGGTGCAGTCGCTTCTTGGTCAGCGTCTTCTACTCCACATGGCGAAACTGCACCTGTACATTCAGAGTGCACCAGCAGCTATGATGCTAATCGGCTTTGTGTGAGGCGAGCTGCTGAGCTACTTTGACTACGTCATCGTTGCGAGTGCGATTCTAGCGGTCGGACATGATCTTGCAGTCTGCTTCACCTTCTGGCGAGCTCTGCCGAATCGCACGAAGAAAGTGTATGCTAGGTCGGCTAGCGACCGCTCCAGTCAGCCTGCACGACTCGAAGCGAATCGCCGTTCACTCATCAAGAGGGTACAAGATAAACTCGCGCAATGGGACCGCAAACTGAAACACTTCTGCGGTGCAGATTCGTACGAGATCCTGGTGTTTATCGAGATCAGTTTACAAGCATTCCAAGCCTACAAACTCAGCCACCTGGTCGCCACACCCTGGATCAATCGACTCATGGTGATGGTCATCGTCGTCAACTGCTGGTTCATACCGATCGTGAGCGTGATGTTTCGCAAGAAAACCCCGTTGTTCGTCAAGGTCGTCCACCTAGCGCTCGACGCAGTGCTCGAGATCGTGTACGGCATGATGATCCCGCTCGCGGTGTTTTATCCGTACTACTGCGATGCAAGCCACATTCTCTACGACCAGCCGTACATCAATTTCTACATGGGCACGTGGTACATCAACGCAGTTGCAGAGAATCGACAGATATTCGTGACGTCGTGGGGGGCAAAAGCACCTAACTTGTTATGTTGGGTGGGACTCTCTCATCTGCCAGAGGGGCCAGCCCTTTTGCAGTCAAGCTATTCTACACCTATTCTACACTGAGGGAGGGGTGGTGCTGTACGAGTG
>JALBZB010000291.1:0-34302 GCA_038050625.1 Pythium sp. MPC-2022a
CGATAGAGCCTACCAACTGATCCGCTTGTGCATAGACATGCGCCATAGTTGAAACGCATGGGAATGACAGTGAACTTGCACTCCTGTGAGCACGCCCACGCAGTATCGCCCTCCTGTATCACTGTTGCCGCCCTCCAGTCGTCAGCCCTCCCAGCTTCTTAGACGGTGTTTCAGCGTAGCTAGCGCCTAGGACAGCCACCTCGATCGACTAAAGATCCGAGTAAGACGCCCGTGGCGTACGACTCCGCAAATGGCAGTCACGTGCAGCACCACAATCAGAGCTACAAGGAGTACCAGCCGGGCTGCGTGGTGATCCAAATGAGGAGCCGAGCTAGTCGTAAAGGTGTGAACGCAGCCACTCACTGACTACAGTGCAGCGCGACCGTCAGTCCCATCTTCGCGAGACTGTGGACAAGCAGTATTTGAGCCAGCAACGCAAGCAGCTACGACTGATGCTCAATCACACTGAAGAGCTCCTAACCCCATACCAAACAGCGTGCATACGGACAACGGAGCGCGCGTGAGAAGATCACACGACAGCTGGACACAGCAGTCCTACTTTCCAGGCCGGACTCAATAATCTCGAAGAGAGGACAACGAAACAGATGAATCAGAACTGAGCAGACAAATGCGTGCGCCAGAAGGAAGTCTTCCTACACCAACCTGGTCGAGCGGGATGCTCGCTGTGACGATGTAGTCGACGTCACCGCGCTCGTT
The DNA here is from genome assembly GCA_038050625.1 of Pythium sp. MPC-2022a. NCBI lineage: Eukaryota > Oomycota > Peronosporomycetes > Pythiales > Pythiaceae > Pythium > Pythium sp. MPC-2022a. The sequence goes on from JALBZB010000291.1 coordinate 718, forward strand.
GAGCAGTGACGCAAGCTCACGGCATCCTACTCTAAGCCCGAGCTCCATATTACCTATGCGGAGCCAACCGCCAGCGCATAAGCAGATCCCATCGTCATCATAATTCAGGCAAAAGTTCTCATGGCCGATTCTCGCGAGATGTTCCTGACCGTACTCTTGTTGGTGCTCAATCGGCGTCCTGATATTGCGAGCAAGTTCATCCATCGAGACATCCTGTTCCGCAGCATCTCATGATTCATGCTCTTGGATACATAATTGTCGCATGATGCCAACTTTGTCAAAGTGACCGTGAAGACTGTGAGCTGTGCACGTGACGTCACGCAGAGCTGATGGATGGATAGAGAAGCAGGAAAGAACCTCTGATTCTTTAGGACGTTTGTGTCTGAAAGTCAAAATGTTAATACACAAGGAAACTTGAGAAAGCGTAAAGGGAAGAGCTTAGTGCATTGGTGATTCATCGTTCTTTCTTGAATCGTACTGCTGTAACGCAAAATTTCCGAAGGGTGTTGGTCGAACAATGAACGTCACGCAGCGACATGGGAACACTGGACGTACACTGGTGCAGGTTGCTCAAATTAATTGGGACTGTGAGGTTGTCGTCCGAGTTTGTGTCAAGAGTGCAGGGATTGAAGGCGTGCACATGAACTTCAGTCAGAAGAGCTAGCATAACACATGTATTGACGGGCCAAACATCGAGGTGACGCATTGATGTACGTCAGCTATCAGCAAACCTTCGCCAGGGTATTTGAGAGAGGTGATGGTTGTGATGCTGCCTGATCGCACTGATTCACGATACAGTGTCGCTTGGGAAGACCTGTTTGAAAGGCAAAATTGGCTCGTCAGTATCGTTGGTGCTTGCAGGAACAAAACTACACTGGTAACTTTTGATTCTGTTAGTGTTAGCCCACAACCAGCAAATAGTTACGTGTCGCCATCCACGATAGAGGGACCACAGAGAACTATGTGGCTTGGTTGCCCAATATGGAAAGCTGAGGCTGTGGCGTGTTGGATTCTGCGATCTCTCTCCATGTTCCATATCTTTGTTGTCACTCCAAACGGCGTGAACTTGCCTGGGGTTTGCTCTTTGTTCGGTGGGAGATAACTCTTGGTATCTGAACTCATCTCTACTCTCATTTGTCTCTTGTGGCTGAGGTTTCGCTGCTGAAACTTGAGCCGCGTCTCTTGTGGCTGAAAATATAGAGGAATACAGACGCAACGGATTCATTTCGATTTTGTACGGAAGATACCTACTTCGTATAGATGAGGACTTTGAGGGGCTCAATCACTTCACACGGTCGATTGTATAGTACAATGTACTCGGACCAGCGAGTGCAGCCGAGTTCCGCCTTCAGACCTCCAGACCAACTGCGAAGGAAGCATGTCGCTTCACAGGATGGGACAAAAACACTTACTCAGAGCGAACGTCCCGTTTTCGTGTCTGTCCGTGACAGTGAGGATGTCGAGCAACTGTAGCAGAAATTGCTGGTAGCTCGATGAAGGGACTTTTCAAGTACCCTAGCCCACTGGTAACCATGCTCTCACGGAAAGAGGAGACCAGACCTGGCCCCGAATGGGTGAACGCTACAGTATCGTCGATGTCAAGAAGCTATCAAACAATCATTGTGGGCGGGCGAGCCTGCTTGTGGCTTTGGGTGCGAACATAACTGAGAGCAGTCAATCGGTAATCGCGGATGAGGCCAACAAGGGCATGAATCGGGAAAGTGAGAAAGCGAGCGAGCTGGTCTCTATACTAACGTCACGCTCTCGCTGGTTTGGTTGAGCAAGCTCGATCGTTCGAGATTACAAACTGGACTGCTGCAGTGTATTATAGCGTTCAGCTGAGAGGTTGTTGAGCTCATGGACAGAGCATCTTTTAAGAATGACCTTGCTGTTAAGAAGGTTAAAAAGGTATCTCACAAGCACCATTGCTGGCCGCCGCTTAGTTATCTGTCGGGTGGTATGCAAAGCTGAGCGCCAGTATGAATGGAGGTATAGCCACAAGGAGCCAGCTCATCAAGGGTAACACATTCACTTGTAATCATTTTTGTATGCACTTCATGCTTTGTATTAAATGTTGAAAAGCTGCTCTTTTTGCTAAATAACATGTTAAATGTCACCTTCGTGCAACATGATGGAAACGTAACCGGTTACGCATCCTTTCAAACTTGCTCCAAAGGTCACACAATCAGATACAGTTCATCATCTCGGATCACCATCATGGTCGTGTCACCAATGCATGCGAGAGCTGCCAATGCGACGAGCAGCTACAGTATCAGCAGCAGCCGCGCCCGCCACACGCCTTCATCAGTAGCATCACTGGCGACACCATCGTCATCTGTGCAAAAGCCGCGCACGCGAACAGCAACAGTAGCAGCAGCAGCACCGCACTACCTCGGCGGCAGCAACAACCTCGTGAGCGAGCGCAGTCGGCGCGAGAAGGCCGAGAGCGCGCTGCAGAAAACCAAGCTCAGTCTGCACACAATCACTGAGGAGCTCGTGCCGCAGGTCGAGCAGCTCTCCAAGGCCATCAAGGTACAGTAGTATGCTGATAGAGTTGAATCACCTCTTTGGGTTTTCCCACTTGCTGCGGTTGCTTATTTGCTTTTTGGGTAGACCATCCAAATCGAGAAGCATGCTCAGTTGGATCTGGACGAAGCCTCGCAGGAAGTGTTGGAGGCGCTGCAGCAGCAGCTGAATGACCTGGAGAATCAGCAAAACAGCTTTCCGAATGTGGTGGAAGAGCGACTGGAAGCGCTGATGCAGCAGCTTAACGAACAGAAGAAGGCAGAGAACTATGTATGTGGGTTGCTTGTTGAGTTGCGTTGGCTAACTAGCTGGTCAGTAATGGTTCATGCCTTGAAGCTCTTTGGTTGATCGTGATAGGAGCTGAAGTTGCTGGTGACCCACATCCAGGACTCTCAGGACGACTTGAACGCCGAGTTTCGACTTCTTCACCACGAGGTGCGGTTTCTAGGCTTAGACTGCAGTTCTCCCCACTTTCCATTGACCCCAGTCTTGTATGCATACGTCATATTATATGCAAAGTTGACAGCGTCCCACGACTTCCTGTCCAAACGGATGAACGCAGTGGATGATGCCGTCGAGTGCGTGCGCAAGGACGTGAGTCGCGCGGGCGAGCTGCAGTTCCAGGCGAACCAGACGCTCAACGATCGTGTGAGTGAGCTCGACGAAAAGCTCTTTGCGTTCGACAAAGAGTTACTCAAGATCAAGCTCGCGCTACCATCAGTGATCGCGGCTCAGCTGTCGTCACCGTTTGGAGATGCCACAGCAGGGAAGCACAGCAGCCACGTGGAGCTACCCAGTGGCGGGATGGTGCTCCAGCAAAAGCTGCAGGAGCTCTCAATGGAAATTGCGGCACTGTGCGTTGATTTTGCCAGAGCTAGAAACAGTTGTACTTGGTCTTACTTTGCTCGTGTTAACGAGAGTCTGTCCTATGTGCTATATGTCGCTGAAATAGGAAAGCAGATACTGTGGCGTATCGAGCAGCCGACCGAAAACAGTTTGACGGGCTCACAAACCGATTGCGCGAATCCTCCAAAAGCCACCAGAACCTCAAGAAAGAGTTCGACACGCGACTGCAGCAGATGCAGACCAGCTACGATCAGGTACGTACACGAGCGAGAGTGAATGCAACCCCGACAGCTATATATTCAAACAAGCATTTAATGAATCGACTGGTGACAATGTTGGTGACTAGATGGTGACCAAAGTGCCGAGTGAGCTCTCCAAGCGTCTGCTCAAGGCGCAGAGCATGTGGGACACCGAGCTACAGCACCTCCGAGCTTGCGTGCAGCAGATCGAAGCCGATAAAGCTGGCGAAAAGGCGAGCGACCAGCGATCCCGAATTAGTAGCAACAATATCTCTGAGGTCGACGAGCTTCCGAGCGCGATACAATACAAACTTGAGAGCGTTGACGGGTTGAAGTACGATCTCGGCGATCTGAGAGAAGAGGTGCAGCTCCTCAGCGATGGACAGGACACCACGGTATGCACGGACGCTCTCATAATAATCTGAGCTTGTCAGCCGTATTTTACAGTCCATTGACCTCTGTTGGTTTTTTCTTGACGCTCACAGCTGAAAGCGCTGAGCGGGAGCATCAACCGCATCGAAGGCGACGTGTTGGGGCTGTACGACTGGTCCAGAAACCAAGTGGCGCAGCTGCAGGAGCAAATCACGTACGCGAGCACGATGCTCGCGTATTTCAACAAGCACGCCAACATCCAACCCAAGTGACCCTCCATTATTTGGGTACACAATAGCAAGCAAATCATGTCCTCTTACCGAGGGCAACCGCAAATTGTAATTTCTTCGGATGCGAGACATCTTCTGTCCAAGTGTGGAGGACGAGTCATTCTCACACAGTTGCATAAAGCACTCGGAAGGTACACAATGAAGAGATATACAAGGTGCATTACGCAGCGTCCATGGTGACCACAGAAGTGTATTTAGTATCCCCATGACAAAGCCAAAGATTGTTAGTTACACTGCGTGGTTGGACGACGACACGAATTTGATGAGTTTTTAGGTTGCAAACAACAGGGAAATGTGAAAGCAGTTGCCTCAAAGCGACCACCTGCCACTCTCAACAGTAAGCACGCCCTCATTGACGCTTTACGGATTGGTACTGCGGATTTCATTCACCAGAGTGTCGACCTCCTCCGTCAGAGTGCGCACGATCTCCTCAGCTGACTTTTCCTGTGCGAAGCCTGGAGATTGGCCCGACCAGAGCGCTGAGAACCCCACATCACCACGCTCCTCTGCAGCAGCTTTCAGCCCCGCCAGCGCTGCTCCAGCATCAGGGAACTCGGGTGCGCAGGCACTGATTGGCCCCAGTTCCCGCACAGCGCGTGTTGCAAACCCACGCGCTGGTCTTCCAGTGAACACATTCGTAATCGCAGTCTCCATTGCTTCTTCGTCGTCTTTGGTCCCATTAGCACGCTTCAACGCGTCGCGGTGCAGACGCGAGGTCTGCGTTTCGTCCGCCAGCAAGAACACCGTGCCCATCTGCACACCCGCGGCGCCGAGCACACTCGCAGCCAGAATCCCTCGCGCATCGCCAATACCACCGGCAGCGATCACGGGGATGTTGACAGCGTCCACGATCTGCGGCACCAGCGCCATCGTCCCAAGCTGCTGCGCGTAGTTCACGAAGCTGTTACCAATGTCACACGAAGGCAAAGCCGACGACGAAGGAGCAGCATCCCATCCAGGTAGAAAGACGCCGCGGTGCCCACCGGCCTCAAAGCCCTGCGCAATGATCACATCGCAGCCCCGTGCCTCGAGCCAGCGCGCTTCACGGACAGTGGTCGCCGACGACAGCACCAGTGCACCTGTAGCTTTCACCGCTTCCAGCCATTCGCTTCGCGCTGGTAGCCCGAAATGGAAGCTCACGACCTCGGGGCGGAGCTCCTGCACGAGCGCGAGGCTCGTCTCATCAAACGGCATGCGTTGCGCACCAGCGTGTGTCATCTTGGCCGAGTCCATATCGAACTCTCGATAGTACGGTGCCAACTTTTCGCGCCATTGCACCTCGCGCTCGCTGGGGGTGGTGGACTGTGTGTGGCAGAAAAAGTTGAGGTTCACAGGCGCCGCTGAGCTTGTAGCGTCTCGGAACCGCTGGACGTGCGAGCGAATGGCGTCGGCGGAGAGCAGCGCGCACGGGATGGAGCCGAGTCCACCGCTGCGCGCGACTGCGATGGCCAGGTCGCTCGCCTGCGCACCCGCCATAGGCGCCTGGACCAGTGGTGAGCGCAGCCCTAGGCGCTGGATCAGTCGTCGGTCTCGCCACGCCATCGTGATTGTTGATTCTTGGTTGCTGGGTTTGTTGGGTGAAGTTGTTTTCTGGTGACTCATTCGTTGATTGAGCGGGCAGCGACTTGAAGAAGGGTTACGGTTGGGTTACGCAAAGCAAGCATTCAATATACTAGGTTGCATGCTTCAACATATCATCTCCTGGTTGATTTAAGCTGTTTTGCAGCAGTTGAAATTTTAAAAATACCGTAAAAGTCGAGTGGAATGCGACACCATGATAGCCCAGACATATGCATGACACCCCTTCCCTGGATGTAAAATAATAGCATATATATTTATGTTCAGAATATATTTAATTTGAGAGCTCATGTACGGTGAAATTTAATACACTGTGCACTTCAACAAACACACAGAACAACAAAGCTGAACACCAAATCAGATGAACCTGCAAGTTAAAGTGCCTCGGACTCCGTCACAACGTCGTCAGGAATAGGAAGAGTGAGCGCCCTGAACCTTTCCTTTTCATCGCGCAGACCTACAGGAATAAGGTAGGCCTTCCGAAAGCCGTTGGTAATGGTGGCTGGCTTAATCATAGCCCACGTTTTCCCAACAAGCAAAGATAGCATTTCTCGCCGCGAGTCTGTCGACACAGGGAACTCAACATTACAGTGATATTGCATATACAAGTCCCTAATTAACACATCAAAAACTGTAGTCAAAGCGTTATTTGCAATTCAAAAATGAAGAGATACGCAGTTGCTTTTACTTACTGGATGATGTTGTTGAAGGCACGCATGGCACTGGCACTGATGTCTAAAGGCTGGCTAAGCCTAGTAATACCGGGTGAAATGAATCCGACTTGGGTGCGGCAATACACCTGCAGCTCGTCTCGGATGTCTGCCGCCTTGTAAACTTTTAAACTGTATAGTAGAAGCATCTTGCATGCATTCACAGAACGAACCCATATCTATCACAAAATGCACAACAAATACTCAAACCTGTGACAAAAGTATCGATCAAAAGCATATGAGAGCATTTACCTCGTTTATTCACTCCATCATTGTGTCGTGGTCCGTGAATGCGTTAGCCTGCACAGTATACACCACTGTAGGATCGCCAAACGAGCTTGCCGTAACCTTCATCGAAATTGGCCCTCGGGGGTACCACTAAAAACCATGAGCGGAGGCAACTTGATGTCCGTCGCCGACGCGCAAAGGAACACACTACAGCGTGAGCCGTTGACAGACGTTCCCCGCACAACATCGACATTCTTTGCTCCGACGTAATCGTCTGTGAAGCTGTATGGTGTTTCAATGTAGACGCCCGTCTGGTCCATGTTGAACAGACAGGAGTATCGTAGGTCGAAAGTGACGACAAGAAACCGTCCTCTTCAATTGTAGCATTAATTACACGCGCAAATGCACCAATAACTTCCTAAAATGAACCAAAATGAAAAATAAAGATAAGCGCATCGGAAGGAAAAACTTCATTCGTGTTAAAATATACAAGCACGTCACCTTCATATTCTCCCTTTTTTTGTTCCTCTGTGCGTGATGCGCCGAATAATCAAACGTTTTCTCTTCAGAAATCGCGAAACCCAAGATCGCAGTGGACTGTGCGTTCTCCCAAGAACGAAAGGACATTCCAGTTTTGCAATCATCAGAATGTTGCATTTGATGATCGCGCAGCGTTTCTTGGTGCACCGCATCTCAGCATTCCACAAGAGCAACATACGCAGAATGCAGAAAGGAGTCAACTCGTGTATAAGACGTTAATACAAATGAGAAAGAAAGACTTACTGGTTTTCAAGGTCTGGAAACTTCACGTGATTTATTTTCTGCTGGCTCAAGTCAGTGTAGCATTGGTTTGGGTTCTTCTTTTTCGCTTCCTCTACTGCGTGGCGCTCCTTCTTCCACAGGTAAATGGTGGAATGGGGGACGCCGAACTTGGGCTCTGCATTGATTGCAGACATCGAGTCTGTCGCGCGATTGCCCTGTTAAAATTATACGTTGCACACAAAAACACCCGCATACAGATATCATGTCAGTAGCATGCAGGTGATGGTGAGAGGATCGTTTTTACCTGGTGTTTGGTGAGGTTCTTGTTCTTTGGGCGACGACGCATCAACAGAGCGCTTGGCGCGCGTTCGGTCTTGGTTTGTGTGATAAATGGTGCCACCAAGGGCTGAGAGAGAGGGATGGAAGGCGATGGCAGAACAGAGCTGAAAACATTACAAGTTTTTTTAAATGACAGCAACTGGACTAAATATTTTCGTCTCATTCCACTCGACTTTGACGATACCTTTACAACTTAACCTTTGCCAAAATAATCACTCGCCGTGGGTGTCAAAATCAAGACGGTAAAATTTGAGTGTAATTTTGAAAGATTAACAATTACCGATATATCGGAATTTTGACATGTTCGATTGTATAGTGGGACCAGTATGTTTGCTGATGTCGCCCGTCCGTGTAATGGGGTGCTGTTTACAACAGTGCCTAAAGCACGGCACACACGCTTGTGCGAACGAGAAAGCATCTTCCGACTTGGAGGGGGTTGGAGAAAGGCTTGAGGATAAATTTGCAACTGAATTAAAATGCTGTAGTGGCACCTATCACTACTTATAATGAACCCGATCCTTGGAGCCAAACACCAAATCGACATTGCCATGTACATCATCCCTTGTTCTCATGTAAGTTTAGCTTATTACTTTTGTCTATTTGTGTAAGGAAATGATATCTGACCGATGGATGTTCTGTCTTTTTATCACATGTCAAGGTCGTCGCCGCGTTTATCCGCGCAAAGAACAGAGATGACAAACGAATAACGATCCACGCCATCGCGGACGGTGGAGATCCAGAGACGTCCATACATTTAATCAGTGCAGTGAGTGCGAACCCACCACCCCGTTGATGCTTTTTGTTTCTTTCGGATACCAAAAGTACTTCTCACGCAAAATGTCGTTGTTGCCGTTCTTCAGGGCATCTATATACGCCTCAAGCCCACGCCGCGGATTCTTCATTGCGAGTTTGGTCTTCAACAACACAAAGCATGCAGCTCCGGGCTGGGGCATGACTTTTAGTGACAAAACTAACTAAACATGTTGTATGTGGCCTATGTTATGCAACCCAACAGTTTCTCAACACCGACGATCGCACATTTGTCAGCGGTTTGAGGAAACAAAAATGGTAACTCAGTTTACCTTATTTACTCCTTGCTCCATGCGATTGCACAGGATCCTGCAACTTCAGCTGCAATGCATACACGGACAACGACGAGGTGGTAATAGTGACTGAGGATGGAGGGAGTGTGGGGAAGTAACTATTGACTCTTTCGTGGTCATATGGGTCAGTTTGACCCATACATGTTTTATAAAAGTGGTGTAAAATTAGTATGTAGAATGGGGGCAATTTGATCCCATTTGCAGATAATTAGCTGTAAGATCGTCAACTAAACGTAGTTTTATCCATCGCCCTGCAGGAGGAAGGACAGTCGTCACACTGAGGTGAGTACAGTGAAATACCATAAGGGGGCAATTTGTCCCCTTGTGTTTCCTTAACCTTTAAAAAACAATAGCCTATACAACGCTATTGTAAAAATAGGACCACGAAAGAGTTAATACCATGATGCGTGTGATGTGACTTCCTCTGCATGGTGGTCGAGCTCACGAAGTGACTTCTATCTCTGTCTCGTGATACCTGTACCCAGGTTTCCTTTCTGCGGTGTACAAAACCAAGTGGTCGCAATTTCTGCGTGGGAAGTACTTTGGCACCAAGGTGAAACTATATTGCCATGGTTCTACTTGAACGTATTCACACAAGACACCAGTGTGGATGCAACAGCGAAATGGCAGTGACGACAACGTGCGGATGGCACCCATGTTGCTGGGCAGCAACAACGTTCATTCTGTGTCGAATCTCGTCCGGCTGGAATAAATTGGTGTAGACCACAAATAAATTAAAATATTTTACTGATCCTAATTGAAAAACCCACAAATGGGAGAGCGAGCGAGCTCTTTCGCAGTCAATTCAAAAAGCCCCACTCTTCCCGCCTTTTTCGCGCGCCAGGTCTATTTTCGTAATTTCCGCTCAACTGCTGGCCAACAAGCCAACTTTCAAACAAACCAAAACAGCAACCCGCCCAAAAGAGCGCAAGCGGACCTGCAACGAAGCGCACGCAGACAGATCGGAAGCCACGGGCGAGCGAGAAACGGAGCGAGATGGTGACGCGCGACGAGGAAGAAGACGTGGCAGTGATAGCACAGGAAGAAGAGCAAGAGGAAGCGCAGGTGGACGTGACGCCTGCTGATGAGGATGCGGAAGATGCCGCTGCGGCTGAAGACATCGATGCAGAGCAGCAGGACAACGTGAGCAGTCCACCCGTGACGCCCATCAAAGCAGCGTCTCCACCGCGTTCTCCCGTGGTCAACAGCGCACCTGCGCCACCAAAGACGCGCCTGATGATCACGAAGATGCAGCTGCAGAACTTCAAGTCGTACGCGGGAAAAGTGGAGATCGGCCCGTTCCACCAGTGCTTCAGCGCCGTGGTCGGACCGAATGGCAGCGGCAAGTCGAACGTGATCGACGCGCTGCTCTTTGTGTTTGGCAAGCGCGCGTCGAAATTGCGACTGAAGAAAGTGTCGGAGCTCGTGCATCGCTCTGCGTCGTTTCCGGACCTGGACACCGCCACGGTGTCGGTGTTTTTCCACGAGATCTACGACGACGATGAAGGCGAAGACAGCGCCGCTAGTGCGCAGCCTGCAGCGACGGTGAATGGCTTCCAAGAGTCGTACCGCGTCGTGCCAAACTCAGAGTTTGTCGTCACGCGTACCGCAACAAAGAGCAACGTGAGCAAGTACTTTGTGAACGACCGCCCGAGCAACTTCACGCAGGTGACGGACCTGCTCTCCGGAAAGGGCATCGATTTGGACAACAACCGATTTTTGATCCTGCAGGGTGAAGTTGAGCAGATCGCGATGATGAAGAGCAAGGCCCCCGAAGGCTCGAGCGAAGACGGGTTGCTCGAGTACCTGGAAGATATCATCGGTTCGAATGTGTACGTCGAGCCGACCGAGAAAGTGTGGCAAGAAGTGGAAGACTGTAATGAAAAGCGCGCTGAGAAAGTGAACCGCGTGAAGCTTGTCGAGAAGGAGAAAGCGCATCTGGAAGGTCCGCGCCAAGAAGCCATGGAATACCTGCGCAAGGAGAAAGAAGTGTACGCGAAGACCAACATCCTGTACCAACTCTGGATCCAGGACGCGTCGAAGAACCGCACGTCGTGCGAAACTCGCAAGCAAGAACTGCAAAAGCAGTACGAAGAAGAGCTCGAGAAGATGGAAGCGAACCGCAAGGAGCTCGAGACCGTCGAAGCCGTGTACCAGAAAGTCAAAGAAGAGCACGATGTGGTCGCAGCTGAGTTGGACGCGACCAAGTCGGTGTATGCAGATTTCGAAAAGCAGGATGTGAAGCTGCGTGAAGAGCTCAAGTTCGGCAAGGAGCAGCTGAAGGAACTGGAGGGGACGAAAAAGAAAGAGCTGAAGAAGCAGAAGCAGATCTTGCAGAAGCAGCAGGAGAACGAAGAGCTCGTTCCACAACTTGAAAAAGAAGTGGAGAAGCTTCAGAAGCAGCTAAAGAAGCAGGAGGCGGTGCTCGAGACGATTCTTGAGGAACACAAGGCAGAGACGGGAAAACTGCGAAGCAAGATGGAGACGCTGCAACACGACATCGAGCCTTTTCACGCCGAAATGAACGAGCTGCGATCCGTTATCGACACCACAGAGACAGAGATTCAGCTGATCGAAGAGCCCGTGACAAATGCCAAGAAAGCGCTCGAAGCGAAGGTGAACGGTATCCAAGACGCGGAAGCGACGATTGAAGACATTGAGCAACAGCAAACGCAAAAGAGCGAAGAGCTCGTGGAAATGAAGAAGCGTATCATTGTCGCAGAAAAGGAGCTCGCTCACGCTAAGGAGCAAGACGGAATTGTGTCGGAGAAGTTCCGCGAAGCTCGCTCCAAGGCCGAAGAAGCGTCTGGTGCAGTGCAATCTCAAGCGACGAAAAGCCGAATGCTGCGAGCGTTGCTCGATGCGAGCAAGCCTGGTCAGCCCTTGGCGAACGCTGGGCTTTTTGGTCGTCTTGGTGACTTGGGTGCGATTGACGCCAAATACGATGTCGCGATCTCTACTGCGTGCAGTGCACTGGACAACCTTGTCGTCGCAACCACGTCCGGAGCGCAAGCGTGCGTCGAATTCCTTCGCAAGAACAACCTGGGACGTACCACTTTCCTGATTTTGGAGCAACTGGGCTATCTTCACTCTAAGTGCACCCAGCAATTCCGCCCGATTACGGGACCATCTGGACAACAGGCTCCTCGATTGTTTGATCTGGTGCAAGTGAGTGATGATAAATTTATGCCATCATTCTATTACGCTTTGCGTGATACTCTCGTGGCGAAGGATCTGGACGAAGCCACGTCGATTGCGTACCAAGGAAACCAGTGCAAGTACCGCGTGGTGACCTTGGATGGTCAGCTTGTGGAGCTTTCGGGTGCTATGTCTGGTGGTGGTAAGCGCACAAAGAGTGGTGGTATGTCCAGCTCCATTGCTTCGAACGGATTGAGCGAAGCAGAGATCGCTGCCTTGCAGAGAGAAGCAGCTGACCTGAAGGACGAGCTGCAGCGTGTCCGAGACGAGAAGTTTGCGCTCGAAAAAGAAGTTTCACAGCTGACTCGTTGCATCGAGCAGTTCGAGAACGAACTTCCACGACTTGAGCTGAGCCTCAGCGCCACGAAGACAAAGTTGGTGGATCTGAAAGAGAGCAAGCGCACTCTGGAGAAGCAGACACAGCTGTCTGGGGAAGCGAAGAAGCAGGTGAACAAGCTGAAGAAGCTGAAATCTGCCAAGGAGATCGAGTTCGAGGATGTCAAAGAGAAGGTCGAAAAGATGGAATCGAAGCTCGCCGACCTGAAGGAGAAGATTCTTGATGTTGGCGGCGCGAAGCTTCGCAAGGAGCAGGACGTCGCGAACAAGATCACGAAGCAGATTGATGAAAAAACCAAGCAGATGACGAAGATTCGCGTGGACTTCAAGAGCAGTCAGAAGAACAGCGAGAAGAACGTCCAAGCACTGCAGCAATTGGAGGAAGACATGGAAGCCCTCAAGAAGAAAATCGAGGAGATTAAGGAGCAGTGCACGGCGATGGAAGAAGAAGCCATGGAAGTTGTGCAGAAGTGCGAGACGATCGAGAAGGAAGTGAAGAAGAAAGAAGAGTTACTGCGCAAGGAGGAGAAGAAATACAACAAGCTCAAGAAGCAGTACGATGAAATGCGAAGTGGCGAGGTGGATCTTCAGAACAGTCTGGAAGACTGCGAGAAGATGCTCGAGGAGAACACAAAGAAGGAAGCCTACTGGTCGTCGAAGCTCACTTCTCTCCACGCCGCGTACATCGTGGAGCAAGAGCAGAACGCTGGCGTGTTTGACGATGAGCCGCGTGCTCCTAGAAAAGAGCACAAGGAGAAGAAGAGGAAACCAATGCAAGAGAAATCTGTTGACGCTGAGGACGAAGACGTGGAGATGGGAGATGCTGAGAACGCAAACGAGGAGAGCAAGGAGAACGACGAGGACAGCGCGGAAGCCATGGAAGAAGATGACGAAGATGAAGCAGCAGACGAAGAAGACTTTATTCACATGGAGAAGCTTCCGATGTTGGATGATAAGGCTCTCGCTCGCTACAACAAGGAGGAGATGAAGTATGAGATTTCCGTGATTGAACAGCAGCGTGACGAGCTGAAGGCGAATGTGAACATGGGCGCTTTGATGGAGTACAAGGAGAAAGAAGTGGAGTACCGATTCCGCCTCAAGGAGCTGGAAGACGCGACGAAGCTGCGCGATGAAAAGCGTCACGAGTATGACGAGCTGCGCCGAAAGCGACTGGAGGAGTTCATGACGGGTTTCCGCATCATCACGCTCAAGCTCAAGGAAATGTACCAGATGATTACGCTCGGCGGTGATGCCGAGCTGGAACTTGTGGACTCGTTGGACCCTTTCTCGGAAGGTGTGGTGTTCAGTGTCCGTCCATCGAAGAAGAGTTGGAAGAACATCTCGAACTTGTCTGGTGGTGAGAAGACGCTGGCATCCTTGGCTCTTGTATTCGCACTGCACCACTACAAGCCCACGCCGCTGTACGTAATGGACGAGATTGACGCTGCGCTGGACTTCAAGAACGTGTCGATCGTGGGCAACTACATCAAGCAGCGCACGAGAAATGCGCAGTTCATCATCATCTCGCTGCGCAACAACATGTTTGAACTCGCTGACCGCCTCGTGGGCATCTACAAGACAAACGACGCGACGAAGAGCGTGACGATCAACCCGAAGGTGTACGAGTCGATCCTACCGTCGCGACCAACCAAGCCTGACGACGGCCGAACGCCCAAGAAGACCCGACGAAGCGAGCCCGCAACCCCGGCGAGCGTGCTACGCGACCGAACGAACCAGCACTGAGGAGGATGAGGGAATTGAGAGGGGTAGGAAGTCGTGAGACGTAGGATGGGCACTGCTGCACAGCAGTGTTCGGTTGGTTTGCGTTTTCATGTTTCGCTCTCTGGTTTGTGTGTGAATCTAAATAAATGAGGATGCTTTCGGAAACCGGTGTTGTAGTATGATAGCTCATGCAGGAAATGGAGGCAGCATGTCAGAGTCACGGACGAGTAGTGACGCGCGAGGAAATTTGGTGTCGAGACCTGATGCCATGCATGACCAGCATGCTTTGAAGTTTACCCAGAACGATCTCCAGCAAAAATCGTACCAGCATGCTGATTGGTAGAAATTATGCAGTTCTGTCTCTAACGACAAAGTGTGCTTCATAACATATCGTACAAAGTGGTTTGTCGCCTGCAACAAAAACAAAAGCACTAGCCAAATTCACTTGTTGTAAACGAGTTCGATCATTCCTCACACCCAAATCCTTTGCCTTCATCATTCCCATTTTTCCACCCAAGAGCACACAAAGAGGAGCACAAGGTCACGCACGTCCTTCCCTTTCTATCTCTCTGTAGGTCTCGAGGTCTCTCTGCGCACGCGTAGAGCCCCCTCGTCGCCCTCACTCCCCCCCCACACACACACCCCGTCTGCGCTGCTTCATGCGCTCTCCGCTGACGCCCGCCTCTTCGTCGCCGAGTGCCAGCAACCCCACCGCCAGTACCAGCAACAACAGCGCAGCCCTGCTGTCCTCGCCGTCACTGCGGCCATCCTCGCAGAAGAAAGCCAAGCTCCAGCACACCGAGTCGCTCTCGCACGCTACATCCACGATCTCGCTGTCACCGCCGCCGCATTCTGTGAACATGAAGGCTGCTACTGCTGTCACGCACAAGAGCATCCGCGCTGACCGCCGCCACTGGGACCTGTTCCGCCTGCTACAGAACGACACGGCGTTCCCGAACGAGACGTCGGCAGTCGCACTCGGCGAATTTGACTCCAGCGGCGCCACGGACACCCTCGCGTTCCTGCAGGAAGAGTGCCAGGTGCTGATCATCGGCGCTGGCGGGCTCGGCTGTGAGCTGCTCAAGAACGTGGTGCTTTCGGGGTTCACAAAAGTGCACATCATCGACATGGACACGATCGACGTGTCGAACTTGAATCGTCAGTTTTTGTTCCGCGAGAAAGACATTGGCCGTCCCAAGGCCGAGTGTGCGGCCGAGTTTGTGCGCCAGCGCATGAAGATCCCCGCAGCGACGAACGAGGATGAAGAGATGCACTCACGCATCGAGATCACGCCGCACTTCAAGAAAGTGCAGGACATGGACGTGGACTTCTACCGCCAGTTCCACTTGATCCTCTCGGGACTCGACAACATTGAAGCGAGACGGTATGTGAACTCGCTTGTCGTGTCGCTCGCGGATGTCGACGAAGACGGCAACGTGGATCCGTCGACGATCATCCCGCTGATCGATGGTGGCACCGAAGGTTTGCGCGGCCAGGCGCGCGTGATCATCCCGCGCATCACAAGCTGCTTTGAGTGCTCGCTCGAGTCGTTCCCGCCGCAGAAGTCGTTCCCGATGTGCACGATCGCCGAGACGCCGCGCCAGCCTGCGCACTGCGTCGCGTACGCGTTCATCGTGCTCTGGCCGCGTGAGTTCCCGGAGAAGAAGCTCGACAAGGACTCACCGGAGCACATGCAGTGGGTGTTCCAACAGGCGAGAGAGCGCGCTGAGCAGTTCGGTATCGCCGGGGTCACCTACAGCTTGACGCTCGGCGTTGTGAAGAACATTATCCCCGCCGTGGCGTCCACGAACGCGATCGTGTCGGCGATTTGCGTGAACGAAGCGGTCAAGGCGATGACGTACTGCAGCCAACTGATGAACAACTACCACATGCACATGGGTGCGACAGGCAGCTACTCGCACACGTTCGAGTACGAGAAGAAGAGCGACTGCGTCGTGTGCTCGTCACAAGACAAGAGCGTCGAGGTCGATGGCGACGTGATGACGCTGCAGATGCTCATCGACGAGCTCTGTGGTGACAAGTACCGCCTGCTCAAGCCCTCAATCAGCTCGAGCAACGCGAACCTGTTCATGCAGGGCCCGCCGGCGCTGCGCGCTGCGACGAGCGTCAACCTAGAGAAAAAGCTGCGCGATCTGGTCGCTGACGGAGAATATTTAACGATCACCGACTCGGTCTTTGTCGGTGATCTGGCGCTCTCGCTGCAGATCTCGTTCAAGGCGCAGAGCTAATGAATAAAAGCTGCTGCAAGGACGAAAGAAACTGGGTGTCGTAGTGGCGACGAAAACGAGGTTAGACGAAGTAGTATCCATGTTGAAAAGATCTTTTGGAAACCCCAAATTGACAAGCGAACTACTACCGTGTGTACATGTCCATCGCAGTGGCTGTTATATAGAGTTGATATACCTTAGGTATGTGTCAGCAGCCAACGTGGTCCTTGCGCACGTGGATGGTCGACTGGTCCTGGATGCCGTAGGGCCGGAGCGACTTGGAGGGATTGCCGAGGCGGAAGCCGCCAAAGAGCAGCGTGTGCTTGTCCAGCGAGATACCCGCGTGGCGCGTGATGCCGTTCTTGAGCAGTGCGATGTTCGAGTTCGTGTCGATCGCGAACGTGTACATTCTCCCATTTTCCACTTAGACGTAGACCGCGATGTCCGACGCTAGCTTCCCATTGGTACTTCGTGGTCGTTTTGATCGCGAGGATGTCGATGGAGAGTGTGATGATGATGCTGGTGGTGGTGGCGATGGTAGTGATAGGGACGGCGCCGTCGTTGCTGTACTTCGAGATATAGATTGTGGTGACGGCGCCGCCGCCATCGCCACTGCACGCTCACTAACAACAGCACTGCGCCTCCGCAGTGGTGCTCGCACCGTCGCTTCCGTAGACTGTGACGACGGCGACGAAGGCTCTTGTTCTGATGGCCACGCGTCCAGATTCGGCGCGACGCCAAAGCTTAGCTCATAGAGCGTGAGCGTCCGAGTGTAGCGCTCATCGTCTTCGCTCGGCACGGACTATGCATGATCACCGCGGAGTCGCCGTTGGCTTCATGAGGGAGCAGCGCGCGGCATGTCGCCACGTATGCCTGCGGGTACAACATGTGCGCCTGCCACACTTGGTCCACCGCGTACGACGGCGAGAGGAGCGGCGGCAGCGTGCGGGTGTCGTTTCGCGCGAGCTTGAGCACCAGGAAGCGGACGTACTCGTCCACGAGGCCGAGTGCGTGGAAGTCGGCGAGCAACCGCACGAGCACTGCGCGGCGCACGCGCTCGAGCAGCTCCACGAAGGCGGTCATCAATTGCCTTGTATCTTGGTTTCTTGCACCTGCTCATGGTTGCTCTTGTTTTTGTTTCGATTATGCTGAATCTGTCAGACGTTATCTAGTATCTGATTGGATAATAATTGTAATATTTTATAAATTTCTACAAATCATAGTACATAAACTTTTCTTTATTCGCGTTGATTGGTTAAAATAAATGCCTCAGAATGAACAAGGGGAAACACAGGAGGCAGATCGCTTTCCGAGTCAATTCATTTCAGAGGAGACACGTCACAAGGCAACGAAGAGCTCAATCAAGAAGCGCGTTGCGAAGCAGCAGCAGGAAGCATGGAGATGGTCAAGCAGCAGGTGGAGGAGGTGAAGCGACTCTGGAAAAACAAGCGCCAGCTGGCGCACCAGGCGCTCAACCTGGCGATGGTCGTGCTCACGGCGCTCATGATCTGGAAGGCGCTTATGATGTACACGCAGAGCGAGTCGCCCGTCGTCGTCGTGCTCAGCGGCAGTATGGAGCCAGCGTTCCAGCGCGGCGACATTCTCTACCTCGACAACAATGTACGCGCACGTGTATATATACGTACGCACGGGCACTTGTCTACCTTCGTGTGTGTGGTGCTGACTGAGCGTATACCTGTGTGTATGTGTATTGTGTGCGATAGAAACCCAACCTGGAGATCGGCGACATCGTGGTCTACAAGGTGAAGGGCCGTGAGATCCCCATTGTGCACCGCGTGCTCGAGCTCCATCGAAGGTACGCGCTGTGTATGGCGAAGGTGTCACTGTGTCGTATGCTGAGTATCTCACAAAGCCTCCTTACTTTCGCTCATTTCCCCTTGCAGTGCCAGTGATGGAAAGGATGTGTACTTGACCAAGGGCGACAACAACAACGTGGACGACCGGTGCGTATTTCTCTCTTACCTGTACTGCAAGAGATCTGCTTAAAATTAATGTGTTTGTGCTTGTTGTGATGATCTATGGGAACATCAACAGAGGGCTGTATGCGCAGGGGCAGTCGTGGCTCGAGCGTGAGGACATTGTCGGGATTGCACGCGCGTACGTATCATGTGCAACAATAACGCAATGGATGGTTTGTGTGTGCGTGAATAATTGAACAGAAGTGCTCATGTTACTCTTTGAATGTGGCGTATCTTTCAGGTCGGTGCCGTACGTCGGGATGCTCACGATCTTACTGAACGACTATCCGATGCTCAAGTACGTGCTCGTGGGCGGCATGGGGCTCCTGGTCTTCACGCAGCGCGAATAAACAAGAGAGATTTTCCCATCGCCAGGCAGTCCATGCCACGCAGCTCAATAGTCAGTTGAAATGGTTGAAATGGCTCTACATGGTCGAGATAACCAAGCAAAAAGAGTGAAGGGAATTGGCGTCTCTCGTGGGGCACACCTTTCGTCCATTTGGATCTGGTGGATTGGCTCCTATTAATCTACAACTACATCGAGTGAGGGGTCAAAGGACGCAAATCCCATGCATCTCATCTGCAGAACGAACGCTTTGGCTTTGCAGCTCGGGAAATAAAATAGGGAGATTGCGAACTTTTGGATGCTGGAGACTGCTGGGACTTTGGTTGCGTCTTCTTCTTTCTTATTTCCTTGCATTTCCACCAGCGCCTGGGATCGCAGCTGATCGTGCAAAGTGGTCCTCTTGCGCTGTGTCATAAATATCTGGAACGGTGATGTGGTCGGGCTCATGGCCATTTTCATGGCGCTCCCAGGCGAGCGTGAGTCCCGTCTCGAGGTTCTTCACCCACCGCTGCGTGTCGAAGAGCGGACACTGCAGCCGGTCATCCTCCAGGCGACGGCGCACCTCCCACAGTTTGTCAATGTCGCTCGCGAGCGCCACGGCGAGCTCCTCGTACTCTTCCAGCGTATTCGTGATCATCTCGCTCAGGTTCGCGGCTTTCAGCAGACTGGACGCCACGCGGCACGCCATGCGGTCTTTCGCCATCGTGATCATCGGTGTACCGCCCCACAGGATGTCGCACCCGGTCGTGTGCGCGTTGCACTCGGGCGTGTCCAGAAACAGATCTGCCAGGTACCCTCTCTTCAAGTGCTCGTCCTTCGGCGCGACGTCCGTGAAATGCAGACGATGGCTCTTGATGCCCCGCGCACTCGCCTCTGCGCGAATGTTCGCTTCAGCGATCGGAGGGAACCGCAACAACCACAAAATCGAGTTCGGCACGCGCTTCAGAATGTTCATCCACGTCGTGAACGTTTGCGGATCGATCTTGTACACCTGGTTGAAGTTGCAAAACACAAACTTGTCTTCCGGGACCCCATAGTGCGCGCGCGACGGACACTTCTCCACGTCCAGAACGTCTAGCGCCGACTGCTTGTGGTCGTTCACGAAGTACGAGTGGGGCATGTTGATGATCTTCTCAGAAAAGAACCGTCGGTGCTCCTTCGGGACCACTACCGCGTCGCCGACCATGTACTGGATGTAGTCAGCGCCAAGTGTGCCGCAGAAGCCCATGTAGCTCACCTGGATCGGCGCGGGCTTGAGCGCAAAGATCTCGTTCCGCGCTCCTTTCGTGTACCCGTTCAGATTGATCAGGATGTGGATGCCATCGCTGTGGATCAGTCGCGCCGTGTCACCGTTGCTGATCATGCTGATGTCCTTGAAATGCTCTACCTCGCTCGAGATCTTCTGACGCCACACCGACCCGTCGTCCGGTGTTGTCGAGTAGCAAAATACCTCGAACTTGGTTGTTGTGTGCATGCCAAACACGCTCTGCATCAGATGCGCCAGCGGGTGATTGCCCAGGTCCGACGACACGTACCCGACGCGGATACGCTCGTGCGACCGCTTGCTCTTGTAGCGCAGCAGCGGCATCTCCACGAGACTCACGTTCATCTTGGCGCGCTCCGCGTACCGCTTCGAGATGTCCAGGAATCGCTGCATCGACAGTGGGTACACGAGCGCGTGGAACGGCTGCACAGACGGCAGCACCTTGTCCACGGCGAGCTGTGCGTCCAGGAACGCCACGAGCTTCTTGAAATCGTCGTCGCGGCTCTGCCAGTCGCAGATGAATAGCATCGAGTGCACGTAGTTCGCAAACGCGTCCGGGAAGTTCGGACGCAGCGAGATCGCCTTCCGGTAGCACGTGATCGCGTCGTCCAGTCGTCCGCCGTCCTTGTACGCGCTCGCCAAGTTGCTGTATGCGTCGGGAAAGTTTGGCTTCAGGCGGATCGCCGTGCTGTAGCACTGGATCGCTTCTTCCAGGCGCGCTAGATCCTTGAACACGTTGCCCATGTTGCTGTACGCATCCGCAAAGTTCCGGTCGATCGTGATCGCCTCCTGGTAGTGCGCGAGCGCCTGGTCGAGTTTGCCCTGCTCCTTCAGCACGCTGCCCAAGTTGCTGTGCGCGGCGGCGAAGTTCGGCAGCAGCCGCGCCGCGGTTGTGTAGCAGTGGATCGCCTCTTTCACCATGCCCTTGTCCTTGAGCGCGTTGCCCAAGTTGTTGTACGCGTGCGGGTGGTCGGGCTTCAGACGCAGCGCTGTGCGGTAGCAGTTGATCGACAGCTCGAGCTGCCCCATTTCGCGCAGCGCGTTGCCCAAATTGTTGTACGCGTCCGGGAAATTCGGCTCGAGCTGGATCGCGTGACGGAAAGTCTGCACGGCGAGCTCGAGCTGGCCGGCGTCATAGAACGAGCTCGCGAGGTTGCCGTGCGCGATCGCAAAGTCCGGGCGGATCTCAATCGCGCGCTTGTACGCGAGGATCGCGTCCTGCAGCCGCCCGCTCTCCTTGAGCACGTTGCCCAGGTTGCTGTGCGCATCCGCGAAATCTGGGGCCAGTCGGATCGCCTCCTGGTAGTGGTCGATCGCGAGCTGCAGCTGGCCGTCGTCCTTGAACACGCCTGCCAGGTTGCTCCACGCGATCGCGAACGTAGGCTTCACGCGGATCGCCTCCGTGTAGCAGCTCTTGGCGTCCTCGTAGCGGCCCTGCACCTTGTACAGATTCCCCAAGTTGCTGTGCGCGTCCACGAGTGACGGGTCAAGCACGAGCGCCATTTTGTACGTCTCGATGGCTTCGTGGGTCTGGCCGATCTGCATGTACGAGTTCGCGAGGTTGTTGTACGCGTCGCTGAAGCGCGGATGGAGCTTGATGGCCTTGAGGTAGAATTGGATGGCCCCGAGCAGGTCGCCGATCTCCTTGAGCGCGTTGCCCAGGTTACCGTAGGCTTCGGCGAAGTTCGGGTCCACGCGGATGCACTGCTGGTTGAAGAAGATCGACTCGGAGAAGTTGCCCAGCTGGAAGTGCAGTGCGCCGAGAAGCAACAGGTTGTCCGTGCGGAACGCGTCCGACTCGTAGAGCTGCTCGCACACGCGCAGCGCCTCACGGTAGTAGCCCAGCTGGTACTGCTCGTGCGCCAGGTTAAACAGATCTGAGCATATAAACAATGTACATACACACACCCACCCACATACAATGCACATTGTCACGTTAGTGTTGTAGTGAGAGTGAATGCACAAAATGCAAATGTACTGAGATTGCAAGAAAAGGGACGCACAGGCGAAGCGTTGCGCGCCGGCGTCCATACTGGCGGCCAGTGCGGGATCGGCCGCGTTGGCCGAAGCGAATGGGCTCACTCCGCCGTGCATCGTCTGTGTGTGGTGGATGCTGCGGATGTGGTTGTGGACGCTCTGGGTGTTGTCGCCAAATCCAAATGTATAGGTGGCCAGGCCGAACTGCTGCGGATGCGGATGCGGATGCCAATGCGCGGATGATCCTGCGGCCAGATGCGGCTGCTGCTGATGCAGCTGGCCCGAAAAGAACGCGGAATAATCCATTGGGGATAATGTAACTGTGCGGTCGCGCTTCAGCCGCAGCGGTGTTATTAATACTCTGCTTGTGCTTGTATTGGTGTGCGTGCGTGATTGACGGCGGCTCGCTTGTTTGTCGGTTGGGCTTGCGTCCGCGACACTGCCGTGTGGCCTGGGAAAAGTGCCGCCGCTTGGGTTCGGTAGTGGCTGCGGGTGCGGATGTGGCTGCGAACGAGCGGCTGGCTGATAAAAGCTTCCTCTTCTTCCTTTGGTCAAGCAAGCGCAGGTCAGATCGCGTTCGCTTGCTTGCTGGCTTGCTTGTGTATTGTTGTGTATGTGTGTGTGTGCGCATGCATTTATTTGCGCATGCGCAAGGGCTTGTGTGGTGTGAGATGCAATCAATCGTGTTGAAGCGGTTGGTTTTGTTTTGCGCTTTGACGGACCGACCACGTGGGAAGGGGAGGGGCAATTCCTTGCGCAGCGTGGTCCTGTTTTCCTCCCCTTTCTCCACACACAAACAAGTCCATCCATCAAGCATCATACAGTCACACGGCTCTCTCATCAACAGCAGGAGGCTCTGGATGCATGGCACATGGATGCCTTCATTTGCTTGCTTGAGTTGTCTGCTGTGTTGTGTGGTTTCGAAATTTGGCGGGCGTGTTTGCAATTGCAATTGCAGGGCAACGCACGATCGAAAGGAAAGCAAGCGCGACAGGCAGAAACAGACTGGAGCTTTTTTGTGTTGGTCGGATTTGCGGATGGGGGAAGGGGATCGTAACGCGTCATAGGGGAAGGGGTCCGCACAAAAGTCGACTTGCTGACCATCAGAGCCCCCATGCGACAGTTGACGATGGTTGTGGTGTACAAGCTGGTTTTCTGTTGTTGTTGTGTGACGAGTTTGCTTATGCAACTTACCGACTTGCAAGTTGCTTGCTTGCTTTTCCACCAACCATGAAGCATGCTTGGTGCTCTCCTCGCACAGTATACTTTATTTACTTTGCTCGACACAAACAAGCACTTGCGTGAAGAGATTCGAGTTGCAACTTGCGGAGAAGTTGTTGGGCTTCAGAGTTGCACGCATCGACATTGAACCGTACCCATAATGATAGTAGATTAACATTAAAAACAGTAAAATCGAAGTCTTAGAAAGAGAATCTGTGCGTTTTCATACTGGGTGGGGGCAGTTCAGTTCATTCTCGCACCTGAACAAACAGAAAATGCGATGTTTTGCACCGGAGTTCGTGTGGAGTTTCCCCATTCAATCCCTTCGCGCGGAACATGGACACTTCAATCAGCGCAGATGAACCACCTTTCGCTCATCGATCCATCCACCTTCGACACAGCTACAGGAATCCCAGATTCGGGCACACCCAGCCTCTGAACGATTTTGAAGGGGTATATAACACAGGCAGGTAATCGAACGCAGGTCAAATATTAACATTCCACATCAAATTTTAGCTTTACTTTTAACAGAAAACTGATATATACTATCAAACCACACACTACGACAGCAAAAAAGAGATCGACATCGGACTTCCGAGTCGCACTGCTTACACTTTCAGCTAGCTCGGTCGCCTGCTCATCACCAATTGAACCGCTTCTAAATTGAACCGCTTCTATACTCCAACTCTCGCTCTGCTTTCTTGTACAGCCCTGGTGCTGGCTGTATTTTGGTGTGTCACCAACAGTTGTCAATAAAAGAGATCTTCACGTCAGCCCACGCTTCGGTAGCCCACTGCATCGCAGTGAAATCACTAATTTTGTATGGATCCTTGGTATGCGACCGAATGTACTTGAGCGCGTGCCTGTATTGCTTTTGTCTGAACTAGCTCTTGAATGACGAAATAATACCCGCTTCCAGAGGTTGGTTGTGCGGGGTCGTGTTCGGGGTCAATCTCTGCACCGTGATATTGATCAACTTGAGCTCGTCTGTCTTGTACGATTAGACATTTTCCATGAAAAAGAGGACTTGACGTTGTTTCTCACAAAAATGTTTGTCCATTTCGAGCATCCAGTCGTGAAACAAGTTGGACCTCATCCACCCCTTCGAGTTAGCGTCGTACCACAGCTCGTAGTCTGTAGCCTGCTTCCCTTGGAAACATTGCGGTTTCTTCGCAGTGCCCACAAAGTAGAGAGGCGGCTTTTCATTTCCGTCAAAGTTGATGGCGGTGAGGACGGTTATACGAAGCTTATTTAGCTTCCGTCCTAAAGAAAACAAATAAATAAATATGAGCAAAGTCGCTAATTTTAAACTTGAGCATACAATAGAAAAACTTACCGTGCTTTGTGCTGCGACGCTGTAAACTGTTCTGTGGATGAGCGCAATAGTTCAGTGCCATTTCGTCAAGATTATACATGTCACATTTGTTGTACTCTGCAATCACATCTTGGCATTCCAGCCGACATTGAACAACAGGACCCCTCTCACAGGAACCTGCTTCTCCATGATCTAGAAGTGACTTGATTTGGTAGCGCCGCTGAAATCCCCACAGCCATCCTTTCGAGAACCTGAATTGATGAGTTGGGATCTCCATGCGGGTCGCGATCTGCTTTGCTTCTTCGATGATCATTTGGCCGGTCACAGAGATCTCTTTTGCGTTCGCGAGGTCAATCCACGCCACGATTTCTTCCTCTAAGCAAAGAAAATTCGCGCGCTTGGCCGTCTTGCGCTGGAGCTGATAATTGGTCACGCTGTTGATCAACTCAGCGTTCTTCAACATTTTAGACGCTGCAGTTCTACCTACCGAGCATTTCTTGAGCTTGAAGCGTTGAGCTACTCGTTCCACGAGTTTGGTGTGTGTCCAGCCAGTCTTCACCACTGCCTTTGCGATGACGATCTGCTTTTGCTTCTTGGTGAGGACGAGTCGTGGCATTAAACCTCTCTGTCTACTTGATCACTTCGAGGTAAATAGTGAAATGAGTGGCCATCCCAATCATGGCATCGTGGCCGCACACACCAGTGCAGTTTCCCGCCACTTTTTAAATTTGGTTTTGCGCAATCTTCAAAATGATTCGAACGACAAACGAATGAATATACCTTTAAAAACGTATTGATGGGTTTCAGTGGTTTTTATGTGTTTATAAAAATTATTAATGTACAGCGGTGTGCCCAAGTCCCAGGATTCCTGTAATTGTGAACCAAGTTTGCAATCATGATACATCGCACATCAAACCAAACATTTTCCTACCTGTAAACCGGTATCGCATTGTGATGCAATCTTCTGGTGGAATTTAATATAGCCAATCAAAGCAGGCGAATGTTTCTACAGGTTTCTATTTGTAGAAATCATTGTCAGTTAGAATTTTGCACCAATCAGTGTTTCCATCCACCAGGTGAACAGAAAATCTTGACAAGACTCACACAGTTATCAGCAAGCAAAGCAGGTCCTTCCATATGACCGCCTTCGTGGAGCTGCTCGCCGACTTCCACGCGCTCGGCCTCATGGACGAGTACGTCCGCTTCCTGACGCTCAAGCTCGCGCGAAACGACATCCGCTGCATTTAGGTGAGGCTGGCGGCGTCTTTGAAGTGATTGTGTACAGCCCTGTGCCGAACGAATGCTTTGACGAGCGCTACGCCAACACGCTTGCGTATTACAAGGAGCGCTTTGGGATCACGCCAAATCAAGACATGTGGCCACTAGCACTACCAACACCAGTACCGTCGTCTCAGTTGCCATCGCTAGTACAGCGTGTTGCCACTGCAACACTGGCCCCGGAGCTGGTGCACAGCGCAAATGCTAGTCCTGTACTGGTGGCGCCATCGTTACAACCACCACTACCCCGAGCATCTCGAACCCGATTGCCACCATACGAACCATCGTCGCCGCCACTGTCGTCCCGACAAACCACCACCACTACAGTGCATGTACCAGTCTTAGTGCAGGAGTGCTGCAATGCTGCACATTCTATAATTGAGGTGGTACTATTGCACTCTCCACCCCTCTCATTACCTCTAACATAGTCGCCCGTAGCACATGAATCGTGGTCACCTATCCAGTCTGGCGCCACCGATGTGGTGCCGATCCTAGAGCGAAGGCGAACTACTAGTAGCGCATTAGTACTGGTGCCGTCGTTGCCATCGCCACCATCTCGAAGAAAACGGTCTCGCAGTCTTGACAGGACACCACAGGACATCGTGGTCTACGTTAACGTGCCGTTCGGTCCAAAATACGCGTTCACCCTCCCGCGTCTCGGGAGTGTCGCACAGCTGCAGGAGCGGATCACCGAACACGTGCGAGTACCGATCGCCCAGCAGAGTCTGCTGATTTGAAGGCCAGGTGCTGGAGCAAACGCCCTCGGAGTTGCTCAAGACGTGCCGCATTCACGGCCAGTCCACGGTTCGCCTCAGCGTGCGACGGAGTTGTGTAGACAGGTAGACCGTGGGCTGTTGTTGTATTTAACAAAAGAGCGATTTGTTTTTCATGTTGCTTGCCGCGTTTGTTTGTTTTCTTGTGTTGTGGTGGTGGTGGGATTTTCGCAACTTGTGGGAAGCGTGCGTGTGCAATGGCGCATTCCGATAATAACGTAGATTCAATTTCAAGCGCTTTGCCTAGTTGCTCGCATTTTGCCACATGATTTTGCGATCATCAAGCGTCGCATTTCAGAACACTCACATTACCGGTATCAAGTACTTATGTATCGGTGATTTTTGATTGTACCGGTATCTTTCCGAATGATATCGATGCAGCTTTCTCTCTATAATTGGATAAAATAATGTGAATTGCCACAGCATTTCATCCAATCGCATCTCTGTCCTCGGTCCGCCAATGATACACCGCTCTGTATCAACAATTCCAGAGCATCAAAATGAGCACCAGCAGCATGTGGCGCGAAGGGATGCAGCGCCTCGCGCGCGCTTCGGCTGCTGTCCGCGGTCACAGCACCCAGCAGCAGCAGCAGTTAATCCACTTGCACCTGCAGACGCGCTCACTGATCACCATCAAGAAATCGCCGATCCTGGCGAAGAAGCCCGCCTCCGTGTACCCCAAAAAGCAGGCAAAGCCCAAAGCAGCATCTGTGGTGGCAGATGATGGCGCAATGACGCTGACCAAAGCCTCGGACGCGGACGAGCAGCTGCAGCCGCCGGGTGACCGCAAGACAGCACGCCTGGCCAAGCGCATCGCCATGTCGGGGCTCTGCTCGCGACGAGAGGCTGAGAAGTACATCGAGTCGCACGACGTGATGGTGAACGGCAAGGTCGTGACCGACATGGCGACCGTCGTGGACGTCAAGCGCGACGTGATCACGGTCGACGGCCGCACGCTCTCGTCCATCGAGAAGCTCAAAGTGTGGATGGCGCACAAGCTCCCAGGGGTGCGTAAAATTACTCAGAGTGCAACTAACTATGATAGAGTTCACCAACTAACATTGACTGATACTCTCTTGGTATTGAATTTTAGGAACTCGTGACGACGAGCGACCCGCAGGGCCGCCCTACGATCTTCGACCGCCTCAAGGTCATGGGGCTCACGCAGCACATCATGCCGGTGGTACGTACATACACAATCTTCGCTGGCAAACTTCATGTGGAGGAAACGCTAATGCGCTAGCTCTCTCAATGTATTTGCCTGTCATTTCTTAGGGCCGACTGGACTTCAACACGGAAGGGCTGCTGCTGTTCACGAACGACGGTGACTACGCGCGCGAGCTGGAGCACCCGAAGAACGAGGTCACGCGCGTGTACCGCGCGCAGGTGCGCGGCAACGTGTCCGAGTCCAAGATTCTGGAGCTGCAACGCGGACCGCTCGTCGACGGCGTCAAGTACCGTCCGATTGAGGTCACGGTGCAGTCCACGGACAAGAAGGACTCGTGGCTGCAGGTTAAGCTCGCCGAGGGCAAGGTGTGTTATTGGCTACTGAAGATACTGTCGTTGTGGAAAATAGAAGATGATTGGCTGACATGAAGAGCCAACTCATGGGTCTATTTTGTTGTCTCTAACAGAACCGCGAAGTGCGTAAAGCGCTCGCGCACGTGCGCCTCGTGGTCAAGCGCCTCATCCGCGTGCAGTACGGACCATACCGCCTCGCGGACCTTCCGAAGGGAGCGGTGCTGGAAGCGCGACCGAAGAAACTCATAGCGCGAGTCCCTAAGCCAGCGCCAAAGAGGTAGGCTTGCTCTGTAAGCTTATAGCCTGGGATTCATAAATGACACTGACGACATTGGCTATGCTCGTGATGTTCAGATAGATAAACGCCCATTATGTGTGTTAGCCTTCGTTTGCAATACGTTCTCGAGGGGTGAGCGTGCTTGTGCTCAAATATACAGATATGTAAATAACCTTCTTGCATGTGTACGATGTATCTCTCTCTCTCTTTGCTATATAACTTGATGTTCTCTGTTGCTTCCACTGTCTTACAGCTCAAAGGACTCGCGCTCTCCGAGACTCGAGTTCTCCGATTGCACAGTGTACCGGTCCTGCTCGGACGGCGAGCGGATGGACTTGTACCAGGACTTGCCGTTGTTCGGCCCCATGCTGCTCTGGAGCTGCTCGCCAGTGGTGGTGCTCTCACTCGTCGATCGAGTGAGGTCGTGGTTGATGAACGATACAATGTCACTGTTGGAGCCCCCGCCGTGCAGGGACGACGACGCCATCGAGGACGTTCGCGAGAACCGGTTCATTTTCAAGTTCGTCGTGATGCGCGGGTGGTAGCTGTCGTCGACGTCGTTCGATATCTGCGATGCGTACGAGCCGCGGTCCGAGGACGATATCTCCGACTCGCCGCGGATGCTGAAGCTGCTGGTCGTCGAATGGTTCGTGTTTCGCAGTGCGTTCGTGAAACTCGAGGCGTCCGACGTCTGGTGCGATCCCGCAGGAGACGTTGCCGTGAGCGATGACATGTTGCCGCTTCGCGTGCGCCGGTTGAAGTCCGCGAGACGGCTTTGACGCGCCGACGCGCGATAGTTCGCCGGCATCTCGGGACTCGTGACCGCGTACTTCGGGAGCCCGTTGTCCGCCGTGGGCAGACCACCGTACCCGGTCGTGTTGATGCTAAGCTTCTGGTTCTTACTGTCTCGAAGCTGGCCCGATGCGCGGTCAGCGCCACCACCAATCGATGGGTGATAGTCGTTGCCGTTGCTGCCATTGGTGATGGTGAGAATGGGTACGGGCGTCACCATCTCGCCCGAGTCGCTGTGATTGCGACCATGGCGCTTGCAGCAGAGTACGAGGAGACTGATGATGCTGACCGCTGCGACGGCTGCAATCACCGCCATGAGGATCGTGCGGTTGTTGGAGCTCCCGCTCTCGCTCTTGTTGCTCGCATCGCCTGATGAAGACGAGGTGCTGTCGCTCTTCTTGGTTTTAGTCGGAGTCGGAGTCTTCGTGGTCGGTGTCAGGTCGATTGGACTCTCATCCGTTGGCTCAGAAGATGGCGTTGGTGTTGGCGTTGGCGCTACCGTCGGCGCTTTCGTCTTCTTCTTGGTTGTGGTCGGAGTCGGGGTGATGCTGTCGTTGCCACTGCCGCTACTGGAGGTTGCGTTCGCTGCTGCTGGCGCCGGAGTCGGTGCTGGAGTCGGAGTCACCTTGGGGGTTTCGCTCGGAGTCGGACTTGGACTCGGAGCTGGAGTTGGTGCTACAGTCGGCGCTTCTGTGGTTAGAGCTGGACTTGGAGTCACCGCAGGAGTCGGAGCTGGAGTCTCTGCAACATGCGTTGGCGCTGGAGCTGTCGTCGCCGGAGCTGTTGTTGCTGGAGCAGGAGCTGGTGTCTCCGCTGCGACAGCAGGTCCTTGCGCGAGCACTACAGTCATATCGAATGGAAGGACCAACGCACAAAAATCAGACACTTATCGGCATCGTCGATGTCTACATACAGCACACGCGGCTACGCTTATCAATCCGTACCTGAATGGTGACTCAGTACCAGCGCAATACACACACAGAGCAGCATCCACGTCGTCCGCGCTCTGCCTCGGCACCACTGTCGACTCGCAGCTACTGGTTGTCGTCGCGTGCATACTGAAGATGATGAAGAAGGAGACGAGGCGCTGCCCTGCGTACGATCCAGATTCATTTCCATTTCCGTCGCCTGTCGTGCTATGCTGAGTTGTGCTAAGCTGCTGCGTCGAATTCTCGGCCCACCGCGCGCACGTGTCCGTGAATTGAGTGTGTTCCGTTAATCTCTCGCGAGGCAAGCGAGCCTGTCTGCTGCGCTCTGTGCTGCTTGTCTTGCGCACGTTAAAAATACTCGACTGGGCCGAGACGCGAGTATGGTAATTGCGTCCGATGAACTGAAGACGAGAGAGGAGGAGGAAGAGAGAGCGCGCGCGCCACCTGCTCCTGCCGCCCGCCGCCTGCTGCTACATTTGTGCATGCACTGCTGGTCGTGAGAGTTCGGTCGCTATTAAAAAAAGCGATATACTAATAGCCACTTGGGAAAGTGATGTGCAAAAACGCGATCGATATGAATAGCGAAAGTGCTGGCGGAACCAGGTGGCGGAACTGAACGGAAACACACGACCTTTGAAAGGCGAGTATTGTATTACCTTATAAAAAATTACCTTTTTATTATGTTATAAATATAATTTTAGAGTGTAAATTAATTTATAAATACATAAAAGTGTGATTGAATAAGGTATGCATTAGTAAAGGGATCTGTGCGGGCATGTTGAAGTTGCCCTGATTCTCCCTTACCCATACAGCACCAGTGAGTTTTTTACATGCACATAAGGCAATCCCGACGCTAAATAACACTGTGGGGAGCTACAGTATGGATGAGCATGGAACAAATGAGCCGGAGCAGATCGACTGACGATCAATCGATTACCACTGCGCTTACCATACGAGGTCCACCCACCACTGCTCCCTGGAGCTTGCATTACCAACTGAGCTCTTTCAGCAAATCCTTCTTCCCAAGAGAATTCGTAAAGAGCCACTCGAAAAAGCGTACAAGTTAGCAATGCTTCAAGCGTTGTAAACATAAGAGGAGCTTGAGTTCGAGTACTTCTGCGTCGAATCTATGGGAGCTCGAGAGAGAGAGAGCTCTCTTTCCTGAAATTCTCACAACTATATAACCAGAATTCCTCCATGAAAGCGCGTACTTGCGTCAATTTCTCCATTCCAAAGCGCAGACCAACTAAACTCAAAGCACAAATTCCGTGGACACCAAGTCCTCATTCCAAGTCCTCACGGGATGTACATCACAATGTACAGTGGGGAAAGTGTGCCATGCACAACAATAGCACGGCGTTCCAGATGCAGAATCAGCAGATGGCCTCGTGGGAGAGCGGCTACGACGCGCAATACTTACTGGTTGATGACCTTTCTTCAAGCTCACAAGTACATTCTGTGGAATTTAGTATTCACTTGCGCCATCAGCCACCGCGCACCAAATGGCCGACACTTCGAAGGGGCGGCCGATGTGGTGAGTTAATCCGAAGATACGCGCACAATGCTTCAGCCGTCCATCCGCACGCTCGCACTGCCCGGCATCGGCCCCCAGCCACGCAGTAGAGGCTCAAACAGCTGCAGGACGCCAAGCAGAAGCAGAGCAGCGACTCGCGACTCTACAACCTCGTACTGGACGTGAACGACCTCAAGTAGCATGTGCGTGACCTCATGGTCCAGAGCTTACTGCTGGCCACGCAGTGCTTCCTCACGACGCTCGACGGCACGGGCTCGGCGCTCAAGACCGTGCGCGAGCTCTTCATCGTGTCCAGCGGCTTTGAGCCGGGCAACCGCAAGCCGCTCGCGTTCATCCAGACCGTGGCGGACCCGGGCTTCACGGTCGGCACGACGAACTTTGGCATCAAGATGGTCTGCGCAGTTTGTACGCTATAACGAGTCGTTCAACATGTGTATGTTCATCAGGGTGGACAACGTTTACAGTTAAGAAAAATATATGATTGGCTAAAAATGAAACAATTGTAAAGTATTTCGAAATTACTGATTTTTATTGGTTAACATAAACTCATGAAGAGAACCTTGGATGTAACTTGAAGGGTTACGCTCTGTGTGAAGTCTTTCGAAAAATTCTGACAACTCCCAAATGAAGACGATAAAAGACCTTTGATGCCCACAAGAGATGTGAAAGGTCTGAGAGGTGTCGACGACAGTTGTTGCTACCAGTTTCAGACTCTCCCCTCTTCAGTTCGAGATTTCCAGTGGAGTTGCAGAGTCTCTTGAAGGCGTTTGATAGCCGAGAAACACCCATCGTAGTCCTCTCGGCCGCAACGAAAAGGTATGTCCACTTTTAATCGTGTGGCAGTTCTCCATATATATATCTTTTTGTTGCTGATGATGATGAACAGAAGCGTCTAAAAAGCCCAACGCGCTCATTAGACGCGCTAGTTGTTGTTTATGTTCCTTTTCGTTTGAATTTGTTGATATTTGCGATGTATTAACAGCGCACCAGCGATTAACATGCATGTGCCATCCATCATCAGGACGGGACGATGGATTTGCGTTTGTGGTGAGGAGGATTACGTGCGAGGGGAATCACGACTCGTGAGTGATGTGATGTGATGTTGTGTTTGTGGGTTGTGCTGTTTAATTGAGTTGAATTGCTCGCTCTGAAGTCGAGAAATCTTTGGCGGCTGCTCCACAACACGAGTGGAATAGTCAAATGGAGTATACTGGTTTGACGCAACAATACATGTACCGGAAGGTGAAGATAAATGATGTGGATAAAACACGTCAGTAGCAGTGCCGCTGATCGACAAAATGAAACGAGTGAATAGCTTGAAGAAGGGCCAAGCAGATGATGAGCAGCTATGGGTTCTGCAAGCATCGAGTTTTTTCGACCTAAACAATCGTACTTCGATACACAATGCTGTAAATCAAACTACAATATTAAAATATCCACACGCTCTCAAAAATAGATATATTTACTACAAGTTTCCTTTTAGTCAAAATATCTCTACATTAGTGGTCGATACATTTTCAAGTGCTCGCTTTTTCAAGAACAGAAGAGTCACCATTCATTAGTAATTTTATTATATTGAAAATTCTAAAAATGCGACTTTTATCTTCTTGAACAAGCGAACAATTGAAAATTATCAAACTGAATTAAGCTATTTTCTAATCATCTAATAGCCGGTTGTGCTCGAATCGTTTGTCGAGCAAACAAAATTAATTTCCTTTTTCGGGTCATTAAAACTGGTTTATGAAAACCGGCAATAGCGAGAGCTGCTTTTACAAGTATAAACCGGTTAGTTTGAGCGAAAAGCCATTTCACCAAAAAGGTACAAAATTTGACGCGAGCGGCTTTATACTTCCTCTGTTCCGAAAAGAAATGTGCAGTTTGGTTTTATGTGGCACACATAAT
>JALBZB010000292.1:0-34222 GCA_038050625.1 Pythium sp. MPC-2022a
TTTTGTAAATTGTTTTTTTGTTAATTGACCAATCAGAACCGATTTCAACGATGCGATGCAACACCCCAATTTTTTTTGTATGGGGGCTCTATTTTTTGGTGTTGCATCTATCCGTATTTTGCGGTAATCTTATCTCAATTACGTAAACAAGAGACATACATTTTTGACATCTGTGGCTACAAAGACAATCCATTTAAAAAGTTTACTTGAACTCAGTATGAAAAATGAGCATTCCATTAGAAAACATGGAATGCTTAAATTTCATACAAAGATCAAATAAACTTTTTAAATGAACTATCTTTGCCACGATTTATCACAACCGATGATTAATCTGTGCTTGCTTCGTTCAGGACTCTTTATGACTCTTATCCTCTTTACTTCGAATATATTAAAATTAAAATGATACAAGTGTTCTCTGATGATGGCAACTTTGACATTCAATAACCTAAAAAATACTCGTGTCCTAGGTGAGTGTGTGTACGCCCAAACACTCATACTTTGTAAACAAAGTATGAATATTTAACGGGTTCTGCCAAATAATATATGGTATGCTATTGCTGTAGAACCATGCAGAAACTATCTAGGTATTGTATTAGGCACAGTTTTATATTAACGACTACAATTTGTGCTGATCCCTACTCGTCAATAGTAAGCTCATCAAATGCAAATACATCGCAGCTCTCATCAAGAGCTACCTTTGCTTTTCTATCACGATCAATCCACTTTGCAAGAAATCTCGTACTGTAGGCGTCGTGCTTGCTAATGTGCCAGTTTCTATAATCGCTGTCAAAGCCAGCTGCATTTACCGACTGAAGCACGACAGAGTCCAGAATGCTTTCCAGGCTTGGGCAACCCATGTAGACACTTCACCTATTACTGGCGGCTTTGAATTGCTGAACGGAGTGTGCTCGACACGACTGGAGCCCTTCCATTCGTTGAGAATCGACGAGAGCTGGTCCTTAAACGACTTAAAAATGCTGGTGTCGCCGGCCTGCAAATACGGCGTCAGACCGCCAGGTACGACCACCATGTCGATCTTCTTCGCTGCGCGCTTGTCCTTCACAACCTTGGATATGTGGACTCGCATTGAGTCCCACACGAGAGCTTTGCCAGACGTAAAGTTCATCAATGCTAGGAAAACGAGCTCAAGCCACTGCAGCAGCAGCGAGCTATCGACCCACGACCTCTCATGGTACGCGACGAACACTTGGCCATACTTCTCGATCACGCTCTTCTACTTCGCGCCCTTCCAAATCACGAGCGGGGGAAGCTTCTTTCCAGATGCAAACACGGCGAGTACAGCAGTGACACACATCGACACGAAGTCAGTGGAGCGGAGCATGACGTGACATGCACCTGTGACGTCAACTGTGTCTCTGCGCGGGTCTTCAAAATATACAGTTGACTCGTCCATTAGGACTGTGCGCACGAGATCAAAGGCCAGCTTTCGCTCGTCGAGGTACTCCATGAAATTCACGGCTCTGTCCGTCAGTTCTTCGTCAGACGGAACCGTGAGATGTGTAGTGCGGCGCAGCGAGAGTCCGTACCTACTCATGAAGCCGCTCAGTCACTTATCAGATGCCGCGAACTCGCTGTTCTCGAGCTCGTCCTTCGCCAATTCACTCGCCAGTGCTTTAATCCACTGTCATGAGACTTTCTCTTTGTTGGAACGAAAGTACAGAATCTGGTCGAATTGGAAGCCCTCTGTCTCACCAAGCGTGGGCTTGGCGCCACCGCCTTTGAGACGCAGATAGAGAAGCTGAGCGTTGCGAATCGCGACTCGGTTCTTCCACCAGTTTCGAATTTGTGCGCCTGAGATTTTCTAGCCTTTCTCGTTCTTGAAGTGTTTAACAGCACGGGTTGGTACACCGTCGCCGCGCTCTTATATCCAGTCGAGCACTTCCTTCTTCTCTGCGATGGTCTTCGCAACGCGTCGGGTGGGCATCAGGATGGCAAATGTGCAATGGAACTCGAATGAATGCAATGCTGAGTGTGTCATAAGTAGAGACATCGCACAAACACAAATCAATTGGGCCAGAGCAGCTGTAACGACTGGATGGCAGGATTCATGCTGGTGCGGGGACAGCCCGCAGAATTGGCCGAGCTGAACAGGACCGTCAGGCGTAGGGTTTGTATTTCGTACGGTTCTAAAATTGGTCATATACAGTATTTGCTCTCAGAACATATAAGAAGTATTATAATGGGCAATGGTGTATTAGTTGACAGAACCCGTTAGGTTATTAGGTTTGGTTCGTAATCAGCTAATAACCCTAACCTGAATCGGGTTTTTGCAGCTGCTTTTTTGTGGGTGCGAACCCACTAAGTGGGTGACTGGGTGGAACAAATTACGGGATATGTCCCGAAAATAGCAAAATAAGCGCACTTAGTCGGAGCGACGTGTGCAAGTGAAGTGGCGCCAGTAAACCTGAGAACACAACCAGTGATCTTTTGAGCTTTGAGCAAACGGAGCTCTTCAGATAAGAAGACGCCGCTCCGCCAGCAAGCAGCAGCACCAGCAATTGAAAACGGCTACTAACTGAGGCAGTAAGCATGGCAGGAGGATCCGGTGCCAGTGCTGCGCTGCTCGTTGTCACAGGGCTCGTC
Organism: Pythium sp. MPC-2022a; assembly: GCA_038050625.1. Lineage (NCBI taxonomy): Eukaryota > Oomycota > Peronosporomycetes > Pythiales > Pythiaceae > Pythium > Pythium sp. MPC-2022a. The sequence continues at coordinate 2,605 of JALBZB010000292.1, forward strand.
AGCGTGGGTCTCGCCGCCGTCGGCTACTTCTACTTGCAGTCGTCGTCATCACCGCCTGGCGGAAACAATGGCTCATCGTCGTCGTCAAGTGCAGGAGACACCAAGAAAGAGTGTCCTGGCGCGATGTTCCTGAGCGAAGAAGAGAAGAAGAAGTACGGCGGCAAGTGTCCCGTGACACAGATGCTGGGGCTTGGCGGCAGCGCGACCCCAGCGAGTCCGAAAGCGTCGCCTGCGTCTCCACCACCGCCACTACCATCATCGATGTCGCCGAAGCGCGTTGCTGCGAGTCCTAAGAAGCCGCTGACGGAGTCTCCACGCCGAACGAGTCCTGCGAAAGCTCCTTCTTCGCCGAAGAAAGAGGTTCCTGCAGCAAGTGTGCCAGCGCCAGTCGCCGCTGCCACGCCGTCGTCGCCTGTGAAGGCGATCCTTGCGTCGCCAAAGAAGCAAGAAAGTCCAGCAAAAGCTCCTGCGCCTACTAAATCTGCATCTGCAGTGGCCAGCGTCACGAAGACTGTCGAGACCGTTTTGACCAGCACCACGACGGTTGTGGAGACTGTCGTGAGCTCCAAGAAGACTGAAAGCCCGAAGAAGCCTGCAGCCTCGTCGCCAAAGGAACAGGAAGCTGCAAAGGAAGCTCCAAGTCCAAAGAAGGCAGAAGTCACGAAGAAGGTTGAGAGTCCAAAGAAGGTGGCTGAGAGTCCGAAGAAACCGGAAGTTACTGCTGCGGCTGTCGCGAGTCCAAAGAAGAGCGAAAGTCCAAAGAAACAACCAGTTGCGCAAGCAACGACTGAGAACCCAAAGAAACCTGAAGCGACCGAAAAGAAGCCTGTTGACATTCCAAACCGAAAGCTCTCATCGCCGAAGAAGGGACTCGTGCCAAAGAACCTGGATGAAGACTTTGCGCAAGCGCTGGCCCAGGCTGCCGCTCAGGAAGTGGCGAGTAGCTTTGTCGAAGACGTCATGGGCGACTCGGTCAGCCAGCTGCAGGACGAGTACGTGCAAGTGGACCTCACTGCGTCGACCGAGATGCTTCGCGAGGTTCCGCTTGTGAAGAAGGAAACCAAGGCTGACAAGGCGAAGGCTGCTGACAGTGCTGCTGTCCCGCCACCGCCGCCTGCGGTAGAGGAAGAGAAGGAGGTTCCAGCTTCTGCCGCTGTTCCTGTTGTCTCGAGCCCAGCGAAGAAGAGCCCAACAAAGCCTCTCTCGCGCAAAAACTCTAGCTCGTCGAACAAGTCACCTGGTGGAGACAAGAAGAAGGCACCTGCGTCCCCTCTCCCGCCATCATCGCCTGCAAAGAGTACTGATGTCGAAGTAGCTCCTGAGTCTCCCAAGCAAAACGAAGAAGAGGCTGTTTCCTCACCGTCAGCTAGTCCAACTGCTGCTGCTTCCGCGCCAGCAAAAAATGGTATTGGTGAGGATGACGGAGCGGCGTCGCCTCAAGACGACGCGGCTGCGAAGAACAAGAAGGGCAAGAAGAAGAAAGGCGGCAAAAAGCGTCGCTAACTTTGCGATCTTTTAGTAAGTAGCCCAGTTGTAGACGAAGAAGACCACCTGATGACCGACCAACAATAGCCAGACAGCATCCTCGCGACGTTTTTCATTTTCATATAAGAATCACTTACACAAACAGCCGATAGCTCGAGCTGCATAGCAAAAAATCAATGCAATGCTCCGGCTCCGCATCGAATAGGCAACACATATTCAAATAAAAACCATATTCTGCATCTCCTTACAGCGAATACAAAGCCCTGAGTCATTAATCAATCTGTTGGTGGCGCACAGCCCTCCTACTTACTTTCCTATCTGCCTACCTATTTCTGTTTCATTCTCACACGAAGAGCGTCTTGGAGCCCTGCAACAGGAGAAACTCGCGCACTTTGAGCTCGTCCGTCACCCCTGGGATCGCCAGTAGATCGTGAAGGAACTTTGCGAGCAGCGTCTTGCGCAGAGCTAGAAAGTCGGGATTCAGGTCTCGACAGAAGAAGGTCTTTGGAGGCTGTCGGTACATATTAAGTGTAGTATACAGAGAGAAAAGTCTGTCAGTTGACTGCAATTGCAATGATACAAGAGGTGCTGGGAGAAGGGGGAAGACTATGTAGCCATACCAGATCTGGCAGTCGGTCGCCGCCTTGCTGACGAACACTGCCACACATTTTACACAAATAGGTGACACATGACGGGCAGCTCATGTGAGCTTTCTTGAACCAACGAGTGTTGAAATCCTCTACTGCAACACTATTCGTCTTAACAAACGCACCTCCATCGCAGCCGGTCGAACTCACTGAACCGCCGCAGCAGCGTCCAGTTGCGCTTACCGTTCTGCACCTGCAGCTCATACTGCGCAAACGCGCCGTCGTGGATTTTGAAGCCGATGATCGCAACTGTGAAGTAGTCAGGTCCTGCGATCCATCCATCCGTCCAAACACGCCAATGATAATGCGTCCACACAGATGATCAGTCGGCGCCAAGCACACCAGTGATGCCAGCATAGCGACTGCTATTGTATATACATGTACATAGGCACGCACCGTATCGCGTGGACCAGCTCTGCTCCGGCAGATACACGAGCGCCATCGTGTTGTGTTGCGGTTGATCTGTTGGCTGCTTTCTTTCACCTGAGACTCGTGATCCTTTCTCACAGAACAATGTGTTGCCGCCTTTTTCCCATGTAGAATCCAAGTTGGCTGTGTGCATCCAATTGGCTACATTTCTGCAGGCTTATCCGTATTTCTACCAATAAATCCTCATCGTATCCAGAAATTATATTTCATTGGCTAATACTAGACACAGTTTCTACCAACAGAAAGTACGTATTCCGTAGCCTGTTCGCAGCTTGTTCTTTCTTTCTGAGAAGACAGTCACATGGACCTAATCGCTAATATGCGTTGCTAGAGAAAGAAGGCGGCGGCGTCAATACTTCATTCGTCCATTCTGTGACCGAGAGAGAAAGACCACGCAGCACAAGACCCTCAAGACCTCCAGCGACTGACTATCAGCTTGCAGTTCGCTAAATTACCAGTAGAGATGACGCGCGTGTATGTGCGCCTGCGCGGCGGCGCGCCGCACGAGTACGAGTGGCAGCGCGGGAGCATCCTGCGGCGCGTGAACGAGCCGGACCCGCACGCCTGCGTTGTCGTGCAGCTCGAGGACGGGCGGCTCGTCGAGGCAAACGAAGAGCAGGACGTGCTGGTCGCGAACGAGCTCCCCGAGGGCTGCGCGTCGCTCGCCGACGTGGAGAATCTGGATGCGCTCACACACTTGCACGAAGCGTCTTTTGTCGACTACCTCAAGCACCGCTACGAAGTGGACCAGGTGTACTGCAAGTCTGGCGCCGTGCTGATCGCGGTGAACCCGTTCAAAGACATCGTGGGGCTCTACGACATGTGCACGTATCGAGAGCGGATACACGGGCGTGGCGGTGGCGCGGCAGTACAGAAGGAAGAACAACAGCAGTCGGATGAAGAACCTTCGAATGTAGCTAGTAGCTCTAGTAGCTCTTCGATAGTGCTCCCGCCGCATGTGTTCTCGATCGCAGAAAGTGCGTATCGATCGCTGCGACAGGCTCGGAAGCTGCGCTCGAGCGACACGAAGCGAAACCAAACGATCCTCGTCAGCGGCGAGAGTGGCGCGGGAAAGACCGAGACGACCAAATTCGTGATGAACTACCTGGCGGACGTGAGCAGCGCATCTGAAGTGTCTATAGAAGATGACGGCAGTGACAGTATTCCTGGAAGCGGCGGCATGAGCGGCAGTCAGCTCATGAGCGCGAACCCGATCCTCGAGTCGTTTGGCAACGCGCGGACGCTGCGCAACGACAACAGCAGTCGATTTGGCAAGTTTGTGCGCATGTTCTTTGGCTCGAGCCCAAAAGCAGCAAGACGACACGTCAATGCGGACGACGCGCCGCTGGTCATGGTCGGGACCTCGGTGGACACGTACCTGCTCGAGAAAGTGCGCGTGATCCACCAGACCCAGGGCGAGCGGAATTACCACATCTTCTACGAGCTACTCGCTGGCGCCGACGACGCGCTCAAGCGTAGTCTGCACCTCCAGGATCTGAAAGCGTGCGACTTCCAGTACGTGAGAGGTGGCAACTGTTTCCACCGCAACGACGGCGTGCAGGACGCGGTCCAGTTCAAGCGCGTGCTCGAGTCGATGCAGATCCTGGGCTTTACACTGGACGAGCAGAGCAGTTTGTGGAAGACGCTGAGCGCGTTGCTGCATCTCGGGAACGTATCGTTCATTCCATCGACTGATGACGAAGACGAGACGAACTCCAGTGCGGCTGCTCCTTGTCGACTCGCTTCAAAGTCGCCATCATCCCTATCGCCAGCGAAACACCTGAAATTTGTCGCAGAGCTGCTGGGTGTGGAGCAAGAGCAGTTCCTGTCGGCGTTGACGACACGTAAGATTAACATCAGCGGTGAGTGCTTCCACGTGAATCTCAGTCAAGCGCAGTGTAGTGACGCGCGAGACGCGATGGCGCGCTCCATGTACGGCTTTCTGTTCCAGTTCCTCGTGACGAAGATCAACGTGAACTCCCCACAGCAAACTCAACAGCAGACACAGCAGTTTTCAAACTTCGGCGGCGACTATGAAGACGAGGCGAATTCGCTCTTCTGTATTGCGGTGCTCGACATTTTCGGGTTTGAAGAGTTTGATGTCAACCTGTTTGAACAATTTTGCATCAACTACGCGAACGAGAAGCTCCAGTACCAGTTCATCCAGGACATTCTACTCACGGAGCAGCAGGCACACATCCAGGAAGGGATTAAGTGGAACGCGATCGACTACCAGGACAATTCACTTTGTCTCGAGATGCTTGAGCAGCGTCCGAACGGCATCTTCTCACTACTGGACGAAGAATGCATCATCCCGAAAGGCAGCGACCCGGGTTTCGCGCGGAAAATGTACCTGCAGCTGGCGCAAAATGTGCATTTCAGTGCTTCTCGCAAGGAGCAAGTGGACTTTGCATTCACGATTCACCACTACGCAGGTCAAGTGCAGTACGACGCCCGTGGGTTTTGCGAGAAGAACAAGGACCAGCCGAATGCAGAGCTGTTCACGGTGCTGAACGAGTCGCGAGACGAGCACTTGTCAGATCTCTTTCGATCGTTCATGGAGGCGGAGCACCAGCGACTTACGATGCAGCAACCTAAACTGCGTCGGCGATCGTCTGTGATTGGTGCTATTGGCATCGCGTCGCAGTTCAAGCAGCAACTGGCGGGTCTCATCGAAGTTGTGCAGCAGACCCAGACGCACTACATTCGCTGCATCAAGCCGAACGATGTGAGCGCTCGAAACCAGTTTGATCTCCCGAAAGTCGCGAGCCAGCTGCGGTATGGAGGCGTGCTGAAAGCGGTCGAGATCATGCGCCAGTCGTTCCCAGTTCGCATGCCGCACAGCGAGTTTGTGAAGCAGTACAAAGTGCTTCTCGCCCGAGATTCGACAAATTACAGTGATCATGTACTCGACTTGGTGAAGGAACTGAAAATCGATCAAGTGGAAGTGGGCAAAACCCGCGTGTTTCTGCGGCAGAATGCGTTTGACGAGCTCGAAAAGCGTCGCGACCGCTTGCGTTCGGTGTGTCTCGTGAAGATTCAAAGCAATTGGAAGGCGATCATCCAGCGACAGCGGTATCTCAAGCAGGTGGTGCTTATCAAATGTGTTCAGGTACGGTGGAAAGCCATTCTGGAGCTCAAGAGGAGAAAGCTGCGGCGTGATAGAGCAGTGCAGGTTCTCCAGAGCGCGTCCCGTCGCTGGATCGCACGCGTGCGTTGTGTGCGCCATGACGCGGCGATGCTGTTACAGCGAGCTGTCCGGACTTGGTCTCGGACACTCGCTGCTCGAAAGAGTGTTCTCGCGGTAAGAAATTCAAGCAGCGCGAGTGCAGAGACAGAGATCGTGGAGAAATCGTTTGGAGAGTCGTTAGCAGAGCTCAAACCCCCAGCTGTGGAGATTGTGGAACGAGGTTCGACTGCGACGTACTCGATTGAATCCAGTTCGTACTCGGAAGATCCTGTGGATGAGCTGCCACTGGATTTGACGATGCAGTCGACTATGAACTCAAGCACAATGATGTTTGATGAAGTCGCGCGAGCACCAGAGAACATTATGCTCCGTCAGGCGCTTGAAGAGTTGGAGCGACTTCGGTACCGAGCGGAGGCTGCAGAGGCTGCATTGGCTCAAATTGCAACCGATGGTCGGGGCTCGCAGGCTTCAGCTTTGCGTGTGCTAGGAGGAGGGCCTCATCCTGCTACTTTCGCCAATAGACTTGAAAGTTCGTTTGCAAGCGAGCCGGCGAACCTCGCGATGTCGCGTTTATCCCACAATGATCGCGCGAACTCGGTCAACGCTCGTTCAGAGATCGCGATGGACGTGTACGGAAACACTACGCTGCACCATGCAGTCGCTGAGGGCGATGTGGAACGCGCGTTGGCAATGCTAACCAGCGATGAGCTCAGAGGAATCGTCATGCTCCAGCACGCGGAAAACCAACAGGGGCTCACTCCGCTGCACATGGCGGTGAAGAGCGGCAATGCAGAGATGGTCGGGCTGTTTTTCCGTCCGGACGTGCTGCCGCATGTCGATCTGGACTGCGGAGATCGGGACGGCAACACGGCACTTCATCTCGCATCGCAGCTGAATTTCGAGCTTGCGGATCGGGTGATGGAGCTGCTTCTCTGCTTTGGTGCGTCGTCGAATGCCACGAACTTCCTCAAGCAGACGCCGCTTCATCTGTGCGCGATGATCAAGAGAAGCGGGGCGTCGAGTGTGGAGCTCATGGAGAAACTGTTGCGGAATGGCGGTGATCCCCAGAAGATCGACTTCCTGAAGCGCACGCCACTGCACTACTGCATGGAGAAAGGTGAGGAGGATGGATACACGTTTACTGTGGTTGATTGACTGATTGCTGTGATTACTGACTTGGTGTTCACTATGTGTTGTTGGTATTGTCTGTATAGGAATGGAGGACGAGGCGATTTTGTTGATGCGTCACGGTGCGGATATGAACATCCCAGATGGCGAAGGCGTTCGCGTAGTAACGCATCCAAAGGCAACTAATGTGAGTAGTCTTGACTTGCTTTCTGCTGATTGCCCTTGCCTTACTTTTTTCAACTGGGTACTGACTGTGGCTTTCTAATGTTTGTTTGTTGCTACTATTGCAGCTCTTGCGGTACCTTCGCGTGACTCCGTCGTGGATCCCCGACGCGGACGTGAACGAGTGCATGGTCTGCTTGGAGCCGTTCTTGTCGTTCTTTTCGAGGAAGCAGCACTGCGATCGCTGCGGCCGTATCTGCTGCACGGACTGCAGCTCGGCGAGCTCGTCGTGGAAAGGACGCTTCTGCTTTGACTGCAAGCACTACCAGCATGCAGCGTAAATGAGGATTTTCATTGTGATGGAGAGCGCACGCACTCGTGGGGATGAAGTGGCTACGAGTGTGGTGCAACTGGAGACTGGAGACTACGAGAAGGAAAATGTGAAGCAACTGACGTGGAAAGTGATTTAATTAGTGAAGAGAGATAGAAGTAGCAAAGACGATTGTATGATACTGAAGAGAGAAGTAGATATAGATGGCAGATGCTGGCAGAGGCAGAGTGGTGGCCTTCTACAGATAGCGAGAGAAAGAGACATAGAGGCGAGTGTTAAACCACCATCAGTATCACCGTGTGTGCAAGAATGAAACGGATCTGCTTCAGCCATTCGAAGGAACTTCTCTTCAGGTTGAAGTGAGCGATTCCGTCATCTTTGGATCGAAATTCGTACCCACTTCTGTACAAAACCTCGTTTTTGCTCATTACACCTTGAAAAACTTGTTTGTTCGGGAGAGGTTTTATAGAAATTCAAGGTTTTTCCGTCTGGGTGCGTTTGAGGTCATTCCCGGTCATTTCTGAAAAAGAAACGCTCTTCGAAGAGCTCAAAAGGGAAAAGTGAAGAGAAAGCGCGAGACGATGGCGACGCAGCTGGAGAAAGATGCGGGCTTCATGGACAAGTACAGTCGCCAGATCGGCGCGTTCGGGCTCGAGACCATGGCCAAGGTGCGTAGCTGTTCATGTGCTTTCGAATGAGGCGTCGCTCGCTGCCTGGAGTGATTGGAAAGCAGTGCGCGATCCGGTTGAAGAGGTGGATCTTTTTCCTAATGAATGTTGTTATGTGCTGCGTATCTGCTTGTCTGTACGAATGCAGTTGGTCAAGCTGCGCGTGCTGATTGTCGGACTGCAAGGTGTCGGTGTCGAGTGCGCGAAGAACCTGACCCTGGCCGGTCCAGGCGCGATCACGTTGTACGATGGTACGTACGCGTTTGTTGAAAGTAGCACCCATTCTGGTGTTGGAGTCATGCTTGAGCTCGTATTCGTATTGATATTGATTTGATGTGTTTTTTGTGCACATATGGATATGTCATTTATGATTGTGTGTATCATCTATAGATGGCATCACCGAAGTGAAGGACCTGGGCTCAAACTTCTTCCTGACGGAGCAGGACATTGGCCGCCCGCGCGCCGCGGCAGTCTCGCACAAACTCGCGGAGCTCAACAAGATGGTGTCGATCTCGGTGCACGAAGGCGCGCTCACGGAAGAGGTCGTGGGTTCCCACAACGTCGTGGTGTTCACGCACACGAGCCGCTCGGAGCTCTTGCGCTGGAACCGCTTCTGCCGCCAGCAATCGCCGGCGATTGGGTTCATTCTCTGCGATATCCGCGGCGCAATGGGGTACGCGTTCACGGACTATGGCGACAACTTCTTCGTGCACGATGCGACGGGCGAAGCGCCGATCACGCGCATTATCACGGACATCACGAACGACAAGGACGGCATGTTGTCGATCTTGGGACCGGATGAAGACGGCAAGATGCACGAGATGCCAGACTCGGTGCACGACGGCTGGATCGAGATCAGCGAAGTGCAAGGCATGCATTTGAAGTCGGACCCGGAGAAGAACATCAATAACATGGGTCCGCGTCGCATCAGCTTCGCGAACAAGAAGATGTTCCGCAACGGCAAGCAGGTCGAAGTGTTTGACCCGTACCGCCTGAAGATTGGCGACACGTCTGAGTTCACGCCGTACGAGGGCGGCGGCATCTTGACGCAGCACAAGAAGCCGTTCGCAATGCACTTTCGCTCGCTCGAGGAGAACCTGGTGGACCCTGTGACGCCAGGTGACTTTGGGCTCATGTTCACCGATGGCGCCAAATTTGGACGCGCCGAACAATTGCACGTCGCAACGTGGAGTCTGCTGGAGTTTGAAGAGCGCCACGGCCACTTGCCCGAGCCACACAACGACGAGCACGCTGCAGAGGTGCTTGCGATCGCGAAGGCAGGCATCAAGCATCTGTCGGACGAGACGCGCTTGCAGGGTGACGAGGAGAAAGAACCATTTAAGTTGGACGAGCTGGACGAAGACGTTGTGAAGCAGACTGCGCTCTTTGCCGCCGTAGAGCTGCACCCGCTTGCAGCGTTTTTTGGCGGCGTGATCGCGCAAGAAATTGTCAAGTTCACGGGTAAGTTCACGCCGCTGAAGCAATGGCTGCACTTGGACGCGTTCGAAATGCTCCCTGACGAGCGTCCGAGCGATGCGCAGCCGATCGGCTCGCGCTACGACCACATGATCACGACGTACGGACTCGAGTTCCACCAGCAGCTTGGCAACATCCGCACTTTCCTGGTGGGCTGTGGCGCGCTCGGCTGTGAGTACCTGAAGAATTTTGCGATGATTGGGCTCGCGTGCGGTGAGAAAGGACTGATCACGGTCACGGACAATGACCGCATCGAAGTGAGTAACCTGAACCGCCAGTTCCTGTTCCGCGAGCACAACGTCGGCCAGCCAAAGTCGGTCGCGGCGACCAACGCCGTGCGCCAGATGAACGCGTCGCTCAAGGTTAAGACGCTCGAGCACCTGGTCGCGCCGCACACGGAGAATGTGTTTGACGACGATTTCTGGACCGACCTGGACGTGGTGACCAACGCGCTCGACAACGTCAAGGCGCGTCTCTACGTGGACAGTAAGTGCGTGTTCCACAAAATCCCGCTCTTGGAAAGCGGCACTTTGGGCACGAAGTGCAACGTCCAGGTCGTGATCCCCTACAAGACGCAGAGCTACGCTGATGGGCCGAAGGACGCCGAGGATGACAACATCCCGATGTGCACTCTGCGCAACTTCCCGTCGCTGATCGAGCACTGCATCGAATGGTCACGCGCGCAGTTTGAGGACATGTTTGTTGTGCCCGCGGCGGAAGCTAAGAAGTTTGTCGAGAAGCGCGACGAGTACCTGGGCAAGATCAAGCAGGCGACGATCGAGAACCCGAACCCGAAGGTCGCCCAGGCGGCGATCGTCCAGGAGCTCGAGCGCTTGCGCGACCTGAAGAAGACGCTCGTGACGGCCAAGGGTATCACGTTTGAGAAATGCATGGAGATCGCGGTAGAGATCATGACCTCTCGCTTCCGCGACCGCATCCTGCAGCTGATCCACAACTTCCCAGAGGACCACTTGACGAACTCGGGCGAGAAGTTCTGGTCCGGCGCCAAGCGCTTCCCGCACGCCGTCGAGGAGTTTGACGCACAGGACCCATTGCATTTGAACTTTGTACGCGCGACGGCCAACATTTTGGCGGTCTGCTACGGCATCCAAGCGCTGCCTGAGGTAGAGCTGGTGCCCGTGGATTCCCAGTGGAGAGACCCAGCGACCTACGACGCGCTCTCCCGCGAGTACACGCTCCCAACGTGGCAGCCGTCGGAAGAGAAAATCGCCGCTGATGCGGACGAGATCAAGCGCCTCGAAGAGGAGAAGCTCAAGAACTCGAACGACTCGGACCGCCAGGAGCTCGTGCAGCTTCTGGATGAGCTCGAGGCGATGGACCTGAGCGGTCTCACGTTCGAGCCGGCGGACTTTGAGAAGGACCAGGACATGAACTTCCACATTGATTTCATCTACGCAGCGTCGAACCTGCGCGCGCTGAACTACCGCATCCGCCAGGCGTCGCGCCACAAGTGCAAGATGATCGCTGGCAAGATCATCCCTGCAATCGCCACGACCACGGCGTCCGTGACGGGGCTCGCGATGATCGAGCTGCTCAAGCTGCTGCAGCAGAAGAAGCTTGAGGCGTTCAAGGACTCGTCGAACTCGCTCGGCCTCAACATGTACCTGTTGCAGGAGCCAGCGCCGCCCGAGAAGGCCAAGGACGAGTACGATGTGGTGGAGATGAGCGAAGTCAAGTGCAAACCGTCGGGTTTCACCAAGTGGGACTCGACGCTGATCGAGCTGTCGTCGCAGGCGACCATGGCCGAGTTCCTCGAGAAGTTCAAGGAACAGACGGAGCTCAATTGCGACCTGCTCTTCCACGGTGTGGCGGAGATGGGCAACACGAGCGCCGCGAAGGAGGACGTGCGCTACCGCAGCGTGAGCGGACTGATGCTCTACGACCGCAACGCGTTCGGCAAGGCGCTCAAGCAGCTCTACGAGGACCAGATGAGCTTGTCGCTGCGCGAGTGGGTCGAGACCCGCTACGAAGGACTCGTGGACTGCAGCCGCAAGTACATTGAGTTCCAGACGTCGTGCTCGGATGACAATGGCGACGTATACCGCGTACCCACCGTCATCTGTAAGTTTGTGTAGAGAGAGAGAGAGAGAGATGAAGATGAAAATAAAGATAAAAATGGGAAGGAAGGTGGCCAACTCTCAGCAGTCAAGGTAGACTGGACGTTGGCATTTATAAGACACTTCAAGAAGAAACAAAGTTGGGAAATGCGTAGAACGAAACCCAACCGAAAACTGGCTGATTACACCACTACATACCTGGTATTACATCTTGAAGTACTTGCACAGAAGGAGTACGCACATGAACTTGAGCCCAACACATAGTGTCCTTTCAGTGCAATGTGGGTGGTTTCTTGTCATTGCATTGACTTATCAGAATATTTTTTGCGCTTGAAGGATATAGTTTGCGACTATACGCTTATAGGAGAAGCAAGATGAAGCCGAGGTGGATATGCTTGGTGGACGCAATGGGAGCAGGCACTCTTGCCACTTGATCTCACACTCAATCTGGACCGAGTTACTGTTTTTACATATCAGTGTAAATCGTGGTTGCGTGGGAGCATCGAAAGACACCCAGGAAGTTCGTTCCCTGCCGACGTATCCATACGGATGGCACCACTGGTCGAACCTCTGGCCCTTCGAAGGTACACAGGACGACCCTCGCCTCGGATCGCGCTCGTCGCCACCTTCCAGATGTTCGACGCGGCGTTCGTATCTTGGTTCCACGACCTGGAGCAGTTCTTATACCTGACCAGCCCGTGACGCAAGATGCTGCCACTCCTGCACGGTCTAGGGCTCTTGTAGACCCGGAATGTCTTACATTCGCCTTGTTCGCACGCGCTGCACCTGCAGCTGGTGCGAAACTCATTGACCAGGTACACGTCGTAGCTCGCCTTCCAAAACATCGTCCTGAAGCCCTTGCCCTTGATGGGTTCCATGAACCTGTGGTGCTGCCTCTGATCCCAATCCCCCATCGCGACTATCGTTTTTGCTCCGCTCCCGAACAGCTTCTCGAACTTGGCGCTTGATGAGGTTGCCCTTGGTCATGTAGTCGCTTTGCTTACCTCGTTCCTCCGTGAAGCAGAGTGTGGCCAGATCAGGTCGTCCTTGCCTCTGCGCACGCGAGCGCACAGCGCGTCCTAGCGGCTCCTCGTCTTCCTCCCGCTCCTCCTGCTTATGGTGGCTAGCTCCTTCTTGCACCACGACACGTTGGTGTATCGCTTGACGTACTCGACGTAGTTCTGCTTGATGTTGTTCTCGTACATGGTGATCACGTCGATCGAGAGGTAGGCGAGCACAGTGTTCATGTGCCGGTAGCTTAGCTCCTTCGACACGTATGCCTTGTAGTTATGCTCGTAGAAGGCCTTGAGCGTATCCTTGATGCTCTCCGTCTCGGCTTTTGGATGCCTATCCTGGGAGGGCGGCTTGCAGAGCACCTTCATGACTGAGGTCACAAACTGTCTGTCGAGCGTAGGCAGTTTGTCGTCCTTCTCGCAACAGTGGAGCAGGTACAGCTTGGGCAGCTGGAGCATGTGGATCATGATGCTATTGACTCGTAGCGGCATTGGCTAGCTTCTCGACGACGAGATCGTCCGTGCCAACGTTCTTGAGGTTAGTCTTGACGCAGTGGTAAGGCGGGTCCGGTGGTTCCTTCATGTCCCTCGTTTGTGCGCGTTCGCTCGAATTGTAAACCCTTGATAGGTGTGCCGATGCGAGCAAATGTAGAACTGAGTGTGGATTAGAAGGAAGAGAGCGGAGATCGATGGCTTACAACTACTGCACCAGACCTCTTCAGTGGCAAGTCCAGACCTCACTTTCTTGAGAGGGCGATCAAAGCTGGCACGAGGAGACAGCGACCATCTCTAACTTCTAAAAGAGATCTGAGAGTTCTTGAGAGGTTGCGGCGGCACTTCTGCGACCCGAACTTTGCTCAACTAGCTGCTCCTCTGTACGGGTCCCCAGTTTTCTCTGTCAAAGGCTAAGATTCATCCAGCTCATTTGAGAACAACCCCTAACAAGATACTCGAGATGTTTGCAGCCTTGGCGCTCAGATGGAGGGCTTCACGACTAGAACACTGGCAGGAGAGAAAAACACAAACTTGTAAAGCTGATTTCTGCAATTTGACAACTCAACATGCACTTATACACAACGAGCCCCCCTCGACGGTCGATCAACAATCGGTATGACTACTTCCGGATTCGCTTTCTTCCTGGACGCAGAAAGACCAACTCAAAGCACCAGTTCAAGCTCATTTGGTTGATCCGAGTGTGCGTCTCCAAAGGTGTCCATCCATCTGCATCTCCAGCGAAGATTGGACCCGAGTCCGCGTGCAGAACCAGACAATGACGTCTGTGCTCGCAGGACGTCGCAGAAAAGAGAAAGTACCATTTCGACCTTGCAGCATCATCTTAATGCCCTTCAGATGTAAAACTTCGGGAGGCTGCACAAGATTGACGTCGTAGCGCTCCATCTTGAGTTGAGCTTCGGGAACGTCTGCTGGACGAGCTTGACGTAACCGTTCAGCTGAGAGCGAGTCAAACCGATGCGGTAATTGTTACCGACCTTGTTGGCACTGCGGATGTACGCCTCTTTCACTGTGTCCGGAACTTCGATTCCAGTCGCCCGCTCAAACACCATCCTCACAGCAACAACAGCGCATTCATACTTCGTCTTCGTCGCACGATTTCGGTTTGTTCTTGCAAAATACTGCGAAGGTCGTGCGCCGCTGGTACTCTACCACCCACCTCTTCGTACGCTCCATCAAGTGGGAATAGTGGATTTGAATCTCATCTGGTGGCTCCCACTGCTCGATACGGCCGTCCCGGTGGCACCAGTACTTGTCAATGAACGGATTGGAATCGGTGATGGCAAGGACCTTTCGGAGTTCGACAATCTTGCGATAGGCATACCCTGCGAAGGTCTTCGAGGTCAGGGCGGGAGCATGTGCCAGAGGGCTGCTCGCTCGACGCTTCTTCTACGAAGGCAGTTGCATGCGATAGCGCGAAGATACCTGGGCACGGGTGCGTGCAGGGGCAAATTATTGCTTTCTCTCGCCTTTGTTTTTAGACTCGAAGCTGGACTCCTCGTCGTCAGAGCTGGGATCCGCGTCGTCAGTGCTTCCCTCTTCGCGCTCTGCTGCTGGGTTCCCATTTCGGTGCCATCCGAATCATCCCCTTCTTCCGACTCTTGGTCATCCTGGTCGTCGTCCACTCCCTCGTCTGCATCTTCTTCATGCTTTTAAACAAAACAAATGAATCTACCTTATAACTTAATAAAATGCACTTTTCAATCTCGACCTGTTACAATTTCGAGCCAACTCGCATAAAATAAGGCGCGCCATATGGGTTTGAAAGCATTAATATTTCGCTGCCTGTTTCAACAACATCGCTGTGAACGCTGCCAAACAGGTATCCAAATATTTGTGAAAACCCCCGAAAATATTGCATACAAACCTCAGGCAAGTCATAAAACGGGACGCTTGTCGCATTTTATGAATAGACTAAGTTCATAAAAATGGGACAAGCGTCCCGTTTTATGGAATTGTGCGTTCGCTAACTAGCCAAATATTTAATTTTTCATTACGGGCCGAAAAGATATTGGTTAAAGCTTTCAAAGCATTATTACTGTGAAAGAGCTCTCTTTTTGAATGGAATGCAATTCCACTCACTCCTCCAGCGATCACACTTCGATGGGCAATAGTGTGTCCAGCACGGAGAGCCCAGTATTTCGTCTGCCACCATCGAAAAGAGCTCTGGTCATTTGCTTCCTCCATCCAGTAGCTGCGCGCGGCAAAAAAGGAGCTCTCGGCACGCGCGCGACGACAGCAGCAGCAGTATTAACTAACAACAGGCCAACTCCACACACACGCACAAAAGCAGGAGGACAATACAACATGGCGGATCTGGACGACATCGAGGACATGATTGGCGAGGAAGAACTCAGTCGCGCGGCGATGGACGCGACGCGCAAGCCGATGGTCGCGCCAAAGCACACTGCCGGTGGTGCCAATGTGTCTGTTGACACTGCCGCGAGCGTCCCGGGCACGCAGCTGATCTGGTAGAGAAGCACGAGCATGAATGAAGGATCCGCAGCTAATTGAAGCTAACGGAAGGTTTTGTGGATTGTATTGATGATCTTGGTGTGGATACAGGTTGAAGACGTACGGCTGCTCGCACAACGTCAGTGACTCGGAATACATGCAGGGCGTGCTCGCGAGCTATGGCTATCGCTTCACGCAGAACGCGGACGAAGCGCAGCTCTGGTTCGTTTCTCCATATATCTCTGGAAGCGTCATTTGCGATTGATTGTACTGACCTGAGCTCTTCGTATTTGCCTTGATATATACCACAACAACAGGCTGCTGAACAGCTGCACCGTGAAAGACCCGTCGCAGGCGGCGTTTATGCACTTGGTGATCAAAGGCAAGAGCCAGAACAAGGCGGTCGTGGTCGCCGGGTGCGTCCCGCAGGCGGATCGCCACATCAAGGGGCTCGAAGACGTGAGCATCGTCGGCATCCAGCAGGTGGACCGCGTCGTGGAGGTCGTGGAGGAGACGCTCAAAGGCCACACCGTGCGTCTACTCTCCAAGAACCGGCTGCCGGAGCTCGACTTGCCAAAGATCCGCAAGAACCCAATGGTCGAGATCATCCCGCTGAGCACGGGCTGTCTCGGCGCGTGCACGTACTGCAAGACGCGCCACGCGCGCGGCAAACTGGGCAGTTACACGCCCGATGTGATCGTCTCGCGCGCACAGAGCGTGATCAACGAGGGTGTGACAGAGATCTGGCTGTCGTCGGAAGACACTGGCGCGTACGGCATCGACATTGGCACGGACCTGCCGACGTTGTTGCGCGCGCTCATCAAGATCGTCCCCGATGGCGTGATGCTTCGCGTGGGCATGACGAACCCGCCGTACATCCTGAGCCATCTGGACGCCGTCGCGGAAGTGCTGAACCACGAGTCGGTCTACAGCTTCCTCCACGTCCCCGTGCAGGCCGGTAGCGATGACGTGCTCCTCGCGATGAACCGCGAATACACTTCCGGTGATTTCCGCCAGGTCGCTGACCATCTTCTTGAGAAAGTCCCAGGTTTGACGCTCGCAACCGACATCATCTGTGGGTTCCCAGGCGAGACGGAGGAGCATTTCGATGAGACCATGGAATTGGTCGAGCAATACCGCTTCCACATCATGAACATCTCGCAGTTCTACCCGCGTCCAGGGACACCCGCGGCGAAGATGAAGCGCGTGCCGACCCAGGTGGTGAAAAACCGCAGCCGAAAGCTCACCAAGCTCTTTGAGACCTTCGACCCGTACCCAGCGCTTGTGGGCACCACTCAGAAGGTCTGGATCAACACGGAGGTTTCAGACGACCAGAAATGCACGGTCGCGCACACCAAGAACTACACAAAAGTGCTGCTCCCGCGCGACGACACGCTCGTTGGCTGCTCTGCCCACGTGAAGATCCTCTCGTGCGCTCGCTTCCACGTCACCGGCGAAGTGGTGTCTCGGTCCGAGCCTCCCACCAAGGCGGCAGCGGCGATTCGACAGGAGATCTTGACTG
This sequence comes from Pythium sp. MPC-2022a, assembly GCA_038050625.1. Lineage (NCBI taxonomy): Eukaryota > Oomycota > Peronosporomycetes > Pythiales > Pythiaceae > Pythium > Pythium sp. MPC-2022a. The sequence continues at coordinate 19,701 of JALBZB010000292.1, forward strand.
GAGGGCGACTTTCGTCGGCAGAGCTCGCGAACAACCTGCTGCCGACAGTGAACCCTGCGTCTGCCGCGTCTTGCGGAGGCGACGGCGGCTGTGGAAACTGTGAAGACGCAGATGTCGAAGACACGTGCGGCTCCTCTGAGGACGGTGGTTGCTCTGGTGGTGGCTGCAGCGGCTCTGGAGGTTGTGGGGATGGTGCTGGCAAGTCTGGCGGTTGCTGTGGCGGCGCTGGTGGCGACAACTGTTGTAGCAGTGGCTCCGGCAACTCCAAGCACAAAAAGACGAAGACAACCAAGACTGTTGTTGTCTCCACCAACGTCGCTGCTGCTGTGTCTGTCAACAGTTTTCCGCCTAGCAGAAACTCTTTCATTGGTGGCAAGTTCCGTCAACTCTGCGAGGACAAGGTCGCATTGGCTGCTGTTGCGACGATCATCGCGTCGACAGCGCTGATCACAGGCCGATTGCTGTTCGCTCGCAAGTAAGTTAGGGTAGCAGAAGGGCGAAAAGGAAAGTCGCTTTGCATTGATCCTGAACCAAATAATCATAGACAATCTAGGACTTGTGTTCAATTTCGCGTGTATCTATTTGTATGGAAAACAACGCTAGACTGCCATTTCGTGGGCTTTCGTCTCGGGCTTGAGCAAGAGTGACTGCATCAGTTTCTTTCGGTAGCTCGCAGGCGGCAGCTGAGCTTCCGACTGGAAAGCCTGGGTCAGTCGCATTGAGAAGCTCAAGCTTCCTTGTATAGGTAACTTGTCATCCGTCGTCCAGGTCTTCCACTCGTCCATCTCAACCGCCGTGTCATTGTTCAACACCACGTTCGTCAACTCCGCTTCACCACTGGTCGCGAACTTGATCATTATCAGCACGAGTTGCCTCTGGTCAAAGACGTCCAGGAGCAGGTGTTCGTAGGTCTCGTTGTTCTGTATCGGATGGAAACAGTTCAGGTACCCAACACGGTCGAGCACCTGGGTCTTCGTGATCAGATCCAGCAGCGCCAGCGATTCCCCAAAGTTCCATTCGTCGACAATCCTGCTGAACAAAATGATAAACACCTCAGCGCGAAAGAGACTTCCCGTCTTTGGATCCCGCTCAAATGTCCCAAAATGCTCCATCACGCGCTGCGCCTGGCTGCACGTGAAGTAGTAGAGCGTCGAGATGGAGCGCAGTCCGATCAGCTTGAGCTCCGCGTTCACATCCAGTTGCTTGAATTCTTTAAGGAATTTCTCAAACGCGGCGTCATTCAGCGCTGTGCAGATCGCATACGGTCGCTTCGTCATCACAAAGTCAAACTCGAGGATCCCAAGTCGAGGGAACTGCCACGAAGTGTCCATCACAACGGGTAAATGGTTCAACTTCACATTGCGGAAGTTCCCCTGCAATGGCTGCGCTTTCTCGCCATGTTGCGAGACATCCAGTAGTTTCCACTGCTGCCGCAGCTTCTTTTCGTACTTGTTGATCTCCAAGATGCGCATGAGGATCCGGCGGTCGATCGAGTTGGTCATGTTCAGTCGGTACTTGCCCGTTGGGTTGTTCACATTGAACGAGATCCACTTGCCGACTTTCTGTTCCACGTAGCCCTGCTCAATGTCCGACAGGTTCTTGAGTCCGATCACCATGCAAATGTCGCCGCAGACATCGATCTTGCCGTCTTTGTCCTTGTCTTCAAAGAACTCTTCGGGGGTCTCCATTGATGCGCAGTCGTAGATCTCTTGCTTCGTCGCCATCACTGTCGCTGCTGCTGCTCCTGCTGTTGTATTTGATGTCTGGTGGATCTGCGGGATCATTGCGGCAGCAGCAGTAGCTTTCTCGACCTGCGACGTGTGCGTTTGAAAGAGGCTCAAGAGCGTATTCACTTGGTCGACGTTGAAAGAATACTCCTCGGACAAAAGGCGGATGCAAAAGAGCTTGGATTCCTCTTCGTCCTCTTTCATCTGCCCGAACGACCGCTGCATGAGCTTCACCATTTGATCAAACCCGTTCGGCGGGATCATCTCTTCGTGGCGGTCGTAGTTTGGCTGGATCTTCAGTTGCATTGTCCCGCTCGGAAGGATTGAGCTGAGGAACGATTTCTCGTCTTTCCTGTTGAACGAATACGGAGCTCCGTTGTGGGTCGCTTCGATGATCTCGGTCTTGTTCTTCCAGCACAGCAGCAACATCTCCCGCAACAAAATCACGTCCGATCGCTCAACCAGATTCAGAGTGTAGATACCACCGCCGTAGATCAGATTATGCTGGCTGCTCTCTTGAATTTCCAGGTTACACTCTCCAATATCGAGTTGGCATTTTGTGATCGAGCCTGAGGAGACCGACCGCAGGATCGCTTCGGCACCGAGACTTCCGATCGGATTGCCGCGCACAACCAGTGTCTCGAGCACGCTGTTTTGCTGGAGCCCGTTGACGTAAATCAGCACGGACTTGCCGTGGATATGGTTGTTCGAGACGTCCAAGTGCTTCAGCGATTTGTTCGTCGCTAAACACGCACCGAGCTCTGCGTCAGCGTTGCCATTGTTCCCGAGCGTGTTGTCCGACAAGTCCAGATGGGTCAGTGTGATATTTTCCATCATGCACTTCGCCAAATACTGCGCAGGCTCGCCACGGACGTTGTTCCACGACAGATTGAGTGACTTGAGCGGCGTCGTGATGCGCAACAACTCGCCAACAGCCTTCGCAGCGTGGAAGATTTGGTTTCGCCGCAAGTCCAAGTGCTGCAGCGTGCAGCGGTTGAGCAAGCACTGGATCAGCAGCTTCACAGCCTGATCGCCCAGTTGGTTGTTGCCCAAATCGAGTGTCTTTAGGTTCACGTGCGGGTCCTGCAAGCTTTTGAAAATCTTGAGCGTGCCCTTTGTTCCGATCCGGTTCTCCGAGAAGTTCAATTCGCTCAAATTGCGCAGCAATATCCCATTCAAAATCGCAGACGAGCCCCCGCCAGAGATGCCCACGTTCTTCATCGATAGGTGCTTCACCTGAACAGGGAGAATCTGCAGCGCGTCCCCAAACGCTTCAGCTCGTTGGTCGCCAAAGTAGTAGTTGTCAAAGCAAAGTGACTTCTTCGTGCGGTCGTAGCGCGTCGGCTTCTCCAGATCCAGAACTGGGAGCACGAGCAGCGAGTCCTTCTCGCAGTGCCCGATGTACCTGCCGCGCGCCGAGTCGGGTCGCTTGGAGGTCGTGCTGGTCTTGTAGATGTTCCAGAACTCCTCGCCGTCGAACTTCTTCTGCGTATCATCGTCACCATCGTTTTCTTTCGATACTGAATCTTGTTGTGAGCGACTTGCTTCATCATCAGCAAACAGAAGACCATCTTCGTCGTCATCACCTAAGACCTCTCTGGCAAACATTTCCAGTGCAGTGAGCTGCTCGGGGTCTCTCTCTGCGCCGCTTCTCTTCGCATTCTCTACCGTTGTGTCATCGACGTCGGCATCGTTGCTGTCATGTCCACCAGTATCTTCACCATCCGCACCATCTACGGATTTATTTTTATGTGGATCACCGCTGCTACCGTCTCGTTCTTTTGCCAGCATCTCGACTGCTTTTCGTGTCTTTGCGATCAATTTGTTTGTGCGTTGCGCGAGCTTGTACGTGCGCCAGCCATCCCCCGCGGACTCGAGATTGCGCGAAGATGACGACACGCTACGAAGCGGTTGCTGGGAATTCTTCGTCTGGATCCGTCTCTTCGACGCCAAGAACGGGTGGTGGTTCTGTTGATTTTGCTGCTGGTTCTGTATCGATGACGACGACGACAATATCGACGACTGGTGCTGCATCAGTAGCCCTCCTATTCGGTGATCGTGGCTTCCTGGCGTTCCCGGATTCGAGCCTTCGCTGCCTATTAACGGCGCTGTCGGTGCGCACTCTCGCAGCATGCTCTCAATCAGATCGTCTTTGTCGCCGCTTGTTCCGCTCATGAAGCCCGCGCCTTCAGTCATCTCTTCGTGCTTCCATGTCCACAGCTGCGAGCGCGGGAATGCTTCTCGCTTGGCACGATTCGTATTCGGAGAGTACGAGTGCATTTGAAGCTGTTGATGCTGTGGCGACGGCCCTTGGCGAGTGGATGCGTGTCGTGGCGGTGGCGGGGACGGTGTCGCAGACTGGGTCTCCTGTTGAGTGGACCCCGTCATCACCACTCGCTGTGATTGAAAGGAAGTCGGTGGTGTCGCCATACTGGGGCGAGTGACAACTATTCAAACTGTATCATTCATCCCTCAGCCTTGCTGCACGTTGCTCTAGAGTTTCGCAGTGTAAAAGGTGTAGAAGGTGTTGAAGCTGCTGGAGCACGGTTCACGCTCTTAGTACCTCTCTCGCTTCCAAACGCACATGTATGAAGAGAGGCTCGGCACCTGTCACTCTGCTGGCACCACTATCTATCGTGCGTTCTTAATCCATCTTGACACGCGCTGGTGGTGTGTGTGTGCTCTTGAGCAGCGCGCACTGCTAAAAACAGCTTGTAGTGAGCTTGACGGGAGACGAGAATAGCGGGCGGTGGCGCAACATATTATTGGCGCAAGTGGAGCGAACACAGAGCACTGGCTATCACATTGTGACACCTCACACGCATGAACTACCAGCCGACTTCTTGCGCTTCCATTTGCGTCCTGCTGTGGAGCTCTTCTGAAGACTACGAGACACGATTTGCTTTGGCATTTGCTCATCCAGCTTCAATTTCTTGCGCGCATCCACATCCGAACCCACCTCATGATGTCCACCCTCTACAATAGCGTTATTCACTCTATTTGGATACAGTTATCCTAATGTACAGTAAATAACACTATGTGTGAGATAATTTATGCCTTACTTTATGTGACCCACACTGTTCACGGTCAACCGAGGGAACAATGGGATGCGTTACAAAGCGAAGAGCAAGGGAAAGAAGGGGGGCGAGCGGCCAAAAGCAACGTGGTGGAAGAGAACGATACAAAACGTGTGGGTGGCCCCATATTCCGAAAACCACAAGCGCGCGCGCATTGGACCACGAAGAAGCAAGAACACGAAGCGAGAAGCTACAGAACCTCTGTGTAGTCCATCAGACAACCAACCCCAACCGACCATGACGACTGCGAGCGCGAACGACGTCGTGCTCGAGGAGGTGAAGAGCATCGGCGGCGGCCCCGAGAAGTGGATCGAGTGCCTGCGCGCCGGCAAGCTACTGAGCGAGCAGGAGCTCAAGCAGGTGTGCGAGATCGTCAAGCAGATCCTGATCGAGGAGTCGAACGTCGTGGCCGTGAGCTCGCCCGTGACCGTGTGCGGTGACATCCACGGCCAGTTCTTCGACCTGCTCGAGCTCTTCCGCTGCGGTGGCGAGATCCCAAACACAAACTACATATTTATGGTGCGTGCGTGCCTGTGTGTGTTGTTGATTGATTGGTTGTGTACTAGCTGGCTTCTCTTTGCATCAGTATCTGGTTTTTATGGGCTGGTGGTGCTGACGATATCCTGATACAATTTGTATGATAACAGGGTGACTTTGTGGATCGAGGTCACAACAGTGTGGAGACGTTCGAGCTGCTGCTTTGCCTCAAGGCGCAGTACCCAGACCGCATCACGCTGCTGCGCGGCAACCACGAGTGCCGACAGATCACGCAAGTGTACGGCTTCTACGAAGAGTGCGTGCGCAAGTATGGCAACGCGAACCCGTGGAAGTACTGCACAGACGTGTTCGATTATCTCAACTTGGCTGCGGTTATCGACGGACGCGTTCTCTGTGTGCACGGCGGTCTGTCGCCTGAGATCCGCACACTGGACCAGATTCGCACAATAGAGCGCCAGCAAGAGATCCCACATGAAGGCTCGTTCTGTGACCTCATGTGGTCGGACCCCGAGGACATTGAGACGTGGGCGATGAGTCCGCGTGGCGCAGGCTACCTCTTTGGTGCGAAGGTGACCGCCGAGTTCAACCAGATCAACGGTCTCGATCTGATCTGCCGCGCGCACCAGCTTGTGCAAGAAGGCTACAAGTACATGTTCCCAGAGAAGAGCCTCGTCACGGTCTGGTCTGCGCCGAACTACTGCTATCGATGCGGTAACGTGGCTGCGATCCTGTCGTTTGATGAGAACTTGGAGCGCGAGTTCAAGCTCTTCCGAGAGGTGTGTTTATTGTCCTGTTGCTTTATTATTGTTCTACTGCATCGAGGCAAAGAGCTAATTGTCACTGTGTGTGTCGTGTCGTGTCGGATGTCTTTCGTTGTTGTAGGTCGCGGAGTCGTCGGATAACTTTTCGCAGCGCGCGTTGGTGCCGTATTTCTTGTAAAATCGCTTGCGGCGACAGGTAGAACGTTTTCTTTCGTCAAGAGGCGTCTTCGTGCGCTTCCTGAGCTCTCTCTCTCTCTCTCTCTCAAGAGTGATCGATGCAGTTGGCTGGTGCTGGCGATTCGATCTCGCTCGCTTGACCTCCCTGTAGGCTTTGGTCGCTGGCTTGATCTGAGAGCGGAGGTGGCAGAACGACCGAGAAGAAGAAGACCAGGCGGGCTGCTTCGTTTTGAGAGCGCCATTTATCGACCTATCCTGTCAGACAGGCAACGCCTCCTTATGAGGTGGGGGGAAAAGGAAGAGGGGATTTGGTTCCTACGTATTTTTTTATTCTCTTTTTTAGATATAAACAAGTTCCTCCTTTTTGGCTCAAGACCCAAGTGTTGCATTCGTTCATCCATTCAATCCAGTCATTCAAGCGACATCGGAGCCACATGAATGACCTGTGGCTGCTCCATCTCGGACGTCTGCACTGTGAATGAGAAGTCCCAGCCGTGACCTGCGCCGCCGTACTCGCCCATGCGGTTCAAACAGACCATCCCGCCTTTGAAGTGCGGATACTTGGCTGCGACCCGCGCAAGTGCGTGCTGACAGGCAATCCGAGGCTGTTTGAAAGCGAGAAATGGAAATGGGGTTAGCATTGAGACTGATACAATACATGAGGTACAACGACCAATTTCACAACGTACGTGCACGCCCTTGGCCATCTCTTGGACCGCGTGGAAAGCTGGCAGGAACCGCATCATCACGTCTCCGTCGCCCGTGGCGGCTGCACCGCCGATCACAGAGTCCACATACGCTCCAGCGCCAGGGATTGCAGCATCACCGACGCGTCTATTTGAGCATGCAAGCAAATTGATTAGGAATCATAAGATCATAACTCTTGAGATTTTGCACCAAGCCTTGAACAGCCTCTTAGCTTACTCACCCTGCGATCTTGTGGTTGGCTCCGTTTGAACTCGTCCCAGCTAGAGAAATATGAGCGAGGCTCAGTATCATCCCAACAAACCCCCTAACCAATATTGGAATGTGCTAGTTTAACATACCTGCCATGTCCCCGGTATCGCTGAGAGCGACCATCCCAATCGTGTCGTGGTTTTGCTGCGTAATCAGATCCTGGGTGAGCTGGTCTTGCGTGTGGCGGTGCTGCATGTCTCGCGGTAATGCTGCAAATGCTTCGTTATCGATCGGCTTGAACGGCGGACACGACTCGTTCTGCGCCGGCATCACATTACGAAAGTAATTAGGCTGGCACGCGTTCGCTCTCCATTGTCTGTGCATCTCCCTTGAGTACGATGTCTCGAGCGACGCCTCCTCAAAGCCCATCATCTTTGCGAATTCGAGCGCGCCGTCGCCTGCCAGGATGCTGTGCGACGAGTGGTGCAGCACTGCGCGCGCGACTCGGATCGCGGCCTTCACGCGCCGCAGCTGTGCAACCGCACCCATGTCCATCGTCGCGCCATCCAGGATCATCGCGTCGAGCGTCGTCTCGCCGTTCGTGTCAGGGCTGCCGCCGTAGCCGACCGTGAAGTCGCACTGCTCCACCTCGCAGCGATCGCATCCAGCGGTGATCGCGTCCAAGTGCCGCTGCGTTGGAGATGACGGTGCGCTATGTAGCGCTGCGAACGCTGCGCGCGTCGCGTTCGTGAACGGCCACGTGTTGATCACTACTGCTGCATGTACATGGCAGTCAACAAGCAGCAGCAGTAGCGAGGAAAGTAGCAGAGCTATCCAACGAGGAGGTGTTGGAGCTGCCACCCTTCTCCTCATTATCATATCTTATCTTGAGCATGGAATGAATGAACGCCAAAGGGGAAACTCAGGTTGCCCTCTCAAAATTGATCAAAAATCGATCGATGTTTGCTTGAGTGATGGTCACTTCAACATGGCAAGGTCAATGACCGTCGGTCATGCTGCTGCAGTCCTGCCACGCTGTCAACGTAGTGATACACCACCATTGGAGCGCATACATCCATCGAGCTGCCCACGTATACAAGTTCCATTGCACCCAGTCTTCATGTACACCGCCAGTCGCTGGTGATTGTTGCTGTGCTGCTGTGTCGTGGACTGTTGTGCTGAATAGACAGACTATGGCTCGAAACCGTTTCTTATGTGCTGCTGAGATGGCGACAGAAATAACACACACAAAGAAGCTCGCGTTCACTCTCTCTATTTGGTCGCCAAACGTGACTCTTTATGCTTTGCGCACAGCTGTCATTGCGAAGGGCTCTGTATTTAGCGCAATATATAAAGCGGGGTGTAAGTGCTTCAAGAAGACTACTGAGTTGTCGCTTTACGAGCCAGAACACAAGCGCGCTGCACGCAGAAGCAAGAGCTACCAAAGAGGATTAGCAGAGAGATTCCGCCGGTCAGTCAACATGGAGTCGCCGCCGTCTCCGCACAGCTCCGCGGTCTCGGGGCTCATGCAGCAGCTGAAGAGTGGCGAGATCTCCAAGATGCAGCTCTTCCAGCAGATCGCCAAGCTCCAGGCAGCAGCGTCGGCAGCGACAAATTCAGGTGCAAGTGCATCAGCAACAGCAACACCGCCACAAGTGACGGGGGGTACAGCATCATCTCCGCCAGCTGCACCAGTGTTTTCTCAGCACTTGTCTGCTGGATTTTCAGCTACGCTTGGCAATCGCGGAGGTACCAATGCGCCTGTTCCGCAAACATCCTTCCAGCCGCTAGCTACTTCGCAGCCGTACGTGTCTTTCCAACTGTCTGCGCCATTGTTCGCGCCAACAGCGGTGGTCCCAGCAACGGCATTCCAGCAACAACTCCAGTATCCCTCGCTGAAGCCAGCCGCAGTCGTGTCCGAGCCGCCTCACATGTCGTCTTCTTCTTTCTCCAGTTCCCATCGCTCTTCAGGAGCTCCGGTTGTCGAGAGCGATGCCGAGTTTCTCACCTCGGGGGTCTCGCACGACAAGGCTCAGCGCTTCAGCGTGCAGGAGTGGATGGCGACCAAGAACCGGAACATCTCGACGGCGAGCCAAGCGAACAACTTCCCAGGAGTAGCTGCCCATCATCAACAGCAGCAAAATTTGTTCTTCCAGCCGAATCAGAACCAGTTTCAGCCTCAACAGCAAAACGACGAGCTCCGACACGCAAACTACTCTCAGTCCGTGGTTGGTCCCAATACTACTCCGCAGCTCTTCTCATTCCCTCAGCCGCAGCAATTTCAAAATGAAGACTTTGCCAGCGAACCAAATGGCATCGCGTCCCAGATTCGAATGCTCAACCTTCATAGCAGCAGTCACGAGTCACAGAATCGAGTCAAAGACGGTGGCAGCGACGACAAGTACGAGTACAACCCACAGCGCCAGTTCAACAATCACAATCAGCAACAGCAGTCACACGACGGCGACTTCGACCTTCACGACTACAATGGACAGCGAGTGGCAGACTCGAATGAACAAGAGTACATTGACTTCACCGAACATTTCCGCGACGACCTCGACAGCGGAGGCCCTGGCGGTAACAACGGAGGGGGCAACGCCCAGATCAAAAGCAGCAACCCCAACAACAGTGGTAACGCCAACAATAACTCGGGTGGCGACGGCGCGTTCCACGCGCGTGTGACGCGCTGGAAGTCCCAGAAGGACGCGATCCGCGAGCAAATGAAGCAGCAACTGCTCCAGTCCGAGCTCGACGAGTGCACTTTTGCGCCAAAAGTGAACCCAAAGTCCACGAAGGTGGCGGCAAAGCTGCGCAATCGACAGGGCTCTTTAGGCACAAGCAGTAGAGACAATATGAGCTCTCCGTTCGCAGTCTCAGAGCGCTTGTACCAGGAAGCCGACAACTACAAAGCTCGCGAGGAGCTGGCCCAGCGGGTCAAGGCTGAGGAAGAAGCCGATCTCGAGCGCGAGTGTACTTTCAAGCCCAAGATCAACCGAAACAACTTTCTCACAGAGAAAGTCAAAGCAAAGTACATGGACATCGCGTCAAAGAACCATCCGTCGCCCTCACTGACTGCAGCCGCCATGGAATCGACTGCAAAAGAGCTCGAACAATGTACATTCTACCCGAAAGTGAACCCAATCAGCGCGGAAATGGTCTCGGCGCAGCTGTACTTGCAGCAAGATATCTACGAGCGACTCAGTCGTCCCTGCTGCATGGTGAGCGACAGTCCTGTCAAATCACAGCAACGACAGCGCATGCGACGCACAGGATCGCTCACAGATGATGACATCAGTCGAGGCGGAGACACGGACAGTGATCTAGCGAGCTCCATGGCGTCTCCGCGGCGCGCTCAAGACGATTTTTACATCCGAAGCCTCAGTCCTCGGCGGCGCGGATCATCTCATGGGAGTGGTGCGCCAGGACGCCACAACTTTACCGGGAATCAGCGTACCCAGCAGAAACAGCAGCGACCTCGCTCAGCAGGCGGCATCCACACGGACGAAGAGAAGGACGAGCGCGCTCGACGGCTCGACAACTTCCTCGAGAGACAGCACTTCCACGAGGAAGCACGCCGGAAGAAGATCGAGACGACCAAGCAGCAGCTACTGCCGGCCCACAAGCCCATGATCAACAAGAAGTCGCTCGACATGATGGAAAACGGGCGCAAGGGCGACTTTCTCGAGCGCGTCACAAAGTATGCGCTGCGCAAGGAGCACGACAACGTCAAGAAGAAATCTGTGCGCGTATCTGTAAGTTTGTTTGATGCTGCTGAAGCGGCTGAGTTGGTTGGGGTGACTGTCAGTGCTTAAGTTGTACGACTATAACTGATCTGTTCATTTGTGCTGCTTTGGTACGAGCACGTAGGACCCGAACTGCACGTTCAAGCCATCGATCAATCAGACGAGCACAAAGCGCAAGGGGCGGTCGGTGACGGAGCTCAGCCGAGGCGATCTGCTGCGCCGCGAGACCACGCAACGCTTGATGAAACTGAAAATGGAGCAGGAGGAGATGGCGGCGCTCACGTTCCGTCCGCAGCTGAACCGTGTCTCTGAGCGCCACGAAGGGAAACTCAAGATCCTCACGAGTCCCGACACGTATTTGCAGCGCATCCAGCAGCAGAGCCAGGCGCACACGATCAAGCAGCGCCGAGCCGTGCAGGAGAAAGAGATGGAGGAGTTTGCCGAGTGCACGTTCCGGCCGCGCACGATTGAAGCGCCGGTGTACATCCAGCGAATCGCGCGAAGTGTGTCGCTCACAAAAGCGCTCAAGCAACAGCAGTTGGCGGCAACAAAGGCGGGCGAGAAGCCCGAGTGGAAGTAGGTTCTGAAGGAGGAGGAGATATCTAAAACACGTGAAAATGAATGAGAAAAGGATGTATATGATTTCTTTTATAAGGTGTGCACGTATGTGTATAGCCTTGAGTAGGCTATTTACTCTTTGTGGCTTCTTGCTCTACGGAGTTTCTTCTTTGGCTCCACAACCTCTGCAACTGGTGAGTGGTCGTGAAAGTCCAAGAGGAACTCGGTCTCCTCGAAGGACTGCGCGACAGCCTGGGCTTTTGTGAGGATCCGGGGCGTCGGAGGGTTCAACACGCGGCCGTCCATCTGGTCAAAGTGTAGCAGCAGACAGGACGCGATGAACGCGCAGCAGGCGACAGCAGAGAGCAAAATCTCAACATTGGGCAAGTACCGCTCGTCGATGCGATACACTGCGGCGACGGCCATCGGTAGGATCGCCAGCAACAAGTTCTAAGATCAAACACATGCATAACACGTTCACATTTGAATTAGGTTTCTGACCTTGGACACTCAGGGCTCTCCATTGAGAAATTGTCAGATGAGTACTTACCCCGAGCGCGATAATTGCTCCATATGCGCTGCCGACATGGTGCTCTTCAACTACATCTACATACAGAAACAACAAAGTTTTAGTCAATGATCACCCCATTTCATCCTCGGTACATAAAGAAATTGGTTTTCCGTACATGGGATGGAGGGCCAGATCGCGGCAAAGTACAGACACGACGACACGCCCTGCACAAAGAGCAACACCCAGATCGACATGCTCGAGAATGCGATCCCCAACTGCGAGAGCGCGATCATGAAACTCGATCCGATCGCGATGATCGCGCGGTTCCCGGCATGGTCAACCCCGTATCCAAACAGCGGGGATGCAAACAGCGATATGAGCGACGGGAGACTCATGACGCGCGACCCGCTTTGCTCTGCGATGATCTTTTTCTCGCAGAACAGCTTGGTCTTTGGTCCGTTTTTCCAGATGAGGTTGTCGCAATTGATCTCGCTGTCCGCAATGTACGGTGGCTCGGTCGAGCAGTAGAGCTGGTCTATCGCTCGCGTGATCTGGCACGACGCCGAGATCTTTGGCAGCGGCCACGCGAACGGCGGGGACCCAGGACACGATGGCACAACCTCGTGGCAGTCTGTGTAGCTCGCGTAGTTCCCCTCTCCGCAGCGCTTGCACTCTGCCGGCGGGTGGCGAAAGAAATCGCGCTCGAGCAGGACGCTCGCAGCGACGGTCTGGAACGGGATGATCGAGCCCCAGATAGAGATGCTCGCGACGAGGATCATCCAGAACACGATGCTATCAAGCCAGGCAAAACGTTAGGAGATTTAACAATCACAGTAGCAATACCACCAATATAACATGCTGGTCGGTACCTGAAGTGCTTGATGTCACTGATCTTGATGTCGCTCTTCTTCGTCTTTGTGAGAATCGGCTTGCCATTCGGGAGCGAGTCGGGGGCTTTCGCTCTCGCGGATCGGTCCAGCGGGATGAGGATCGCAGTTGCCACGACGGAGACTGCGCAAATGGAAGCACCAAGCCAGAGCGCAGAGGACGCGCCGAAGCGGTTCGCGAAATACGGGCTCAGCAGGTTGTTCAGGATGCTCGCAAGACCGGAGAAGCTGTTGCCCACACCTAGAGCCAGCGCTATAGAAGGTCATCCCATTTCGCATACACGCAAGAGGTTAGATAGACATAGATCCTATATAGCAGCAAGGGCACGAGCGGTATCGCTACGTACCGAGCTCTCGCTTCTTGAACCACGTGGTGATGAACGTCGTGCGTGCAACGCCCAGGCTCTCACCACCAAATCCAAAGATTATCCGACCAAACTGCAGCACGTTACCATAGGCGTTAATACAGATTTGGCTTTGTGCCTACTGACAACAAGGTGCGGTACATCGCATGTAGCCAGTAAATCGTACCAGCATGACACGAAAGCTGGACATGGAGCTCCCGATGGCGAGCACCGTCTGGCCTGAGACCACGAGTATCGTGAGCGCGAGCAGCATCTGGCGCGCGCCAAACTTGTCGACCAGCAGTCCGCCGAAGAACGGCAGCAGGATGTTGGGCGTCGAGTACACAGTATACAGCAGGCTCTACATAAAACAAACGATAGCAATAGCGTCGCTCACGATGAAAGGGAGTCCAAGCCATCCAAAGGCTCAAGGTACGACCATCGAAGATCGCAACACAATGCAGCTCACATACAAAAGACACAATATAAAGGTGGATGCATGAGTGAAAAAGGATACAAACAGCACTTCAAACTGGTCCTTCTCCATGCTGGCGCTGAAATGTTGCTGGAGCTGGTTTTTGAGCGCCGCGGGGCTGTGGTAGCAGTAGTTGGAGCCGAGCGCCAGCGCGCTGCAGAGTAGGAGCACGACGCACTTGAGCGACGTGGAGTGCACGTGCGCTCCTGCGGCTCCCAGTGGCGCTTCTGTTGGTGACAGAGAGCGATGCGACGCGGACGTGCGTGATCCGCGCATGCTGTTGTACGAGCTGATGCTGCTGGTGCTGCTGCTCCCACCGCTGCGAGGTGGTGCGGATTGGCGCATTTCGAGCAATGTGACAACTTGATTGATCATCCGCCTCTTCAAGATCATTGTCTGGTTCAGTACACCACAAAAGTCTGTGCCCAGCAGCGTGTCAAAAACAGCAACAGCATGTCACCGTAACACCAAACAGTTTCGCTGAACAAACTTCGATTATACTGGCTGGGAGCTTAAAGTTATCCTACTCATATAGTCGGAGTTTATAAATGTCTAACATTTAGAAACCCCGAATGTACGTTTTTGCGGTTCTACTCATTTTTTAGCCACTCAGACGTTTCCAAAAAATACTCTCTAACGTACTACCCCGCTTGAGTGCGCGATCTCACTTTTGTGTTCGATGACCAAACCCATCCAATCAGAGTAATTGAAAACGAAATGGGGTTTTCTGATTGGTTCCATCAAAAACAGTACAGTGCACGTCAAAAAGTTAAGGACAGCAAAATAATTGAATTATGTGGATTTTTTTCGAGTTTTGTGTTTGCGGACGAGCTTTTTTAGTATGTTAGAGAACGTCATTAGAATACT
>JALBZB010000293.1:0-34209 GCA_038050625.1 Pythium sp. MPC-2022a
GCGCGTAGACGCCAAGATCGCGTGGAAGCCGTCCACAACGTCAAGGAAGCTGCTCACACCGCCTCTATCGCCGCCGAACGGACCTCCTGCGTTCTTGCGCTTCTTACCTCTGTCGTTCCTCTCGTCGTCATCATCGTCATCGTCCATCACGCGCTTCCTCTTCTTCTGCGTCGTGGTGTCGCGAGCGCCTGATGCATTACCAGCAGCAGCAATAGAGCTATTCGGTTTGTGGCTCGCGCGCTGCGGGTGGATCTTGTGGAAATAGCCCGGCGCGGACGTGCTGCGGAGCTGCTTGGCGCGCACATTGCGAGCCCATTTCGGGCGATTGCTGCCGCCCATTCTTGGCTTTTTGGAAATGCTTCCTTCTCTCTCTGCGTGACGATTTGATTATGCGCAATTCCAATTTCTGAAGGGGGAAGGGGTTGCTGAGAATAGATTTCATTTCCACGAATCATAGCGCCTTATCTCAAACATTTTGACCAATTGAAGAATGTAATTTGGAGAGCTACGATGGCACAGCCTGGAGAAAACCTGGGGCGTCATCAGCCTCGGTATCAGCCCAAGCGCCAAGCAAATAAGAAAGCCGCTCGCACTCGCCGCCTCGTTGAAGCGCGCCATTCCGCATCTCGCGCTCCGCCTCGCAGTCCGCTTGTCCGCAAGGGACTACACGCCGTCACCTTCACTCATTATATTTCTCTGTGCTAGCTACCAACTCGTCAAGATGGGCGTCCTCGAAGTGATGCAGCGCATCCGCCAGCGCGTGACGGTGGAGATGCTGGACCTCGACCCGATCGCCGAACCACTGGCACCGCGCGCAGAATGGCCGCAGTGGTCGAAAGACGGCGACGAAGACGTCAAGATCCGCGTGCTCAGTCTTAATGCCTGGGGTGCGTACTGGTTGTGCGCGCTTTGAGTGGCAAAATGAAGATGCGCCGCCGTATTAATAGGACCAGCGACATGTACTTATATGCGTGTGTGTGGTCTGGTGTGGGCGTTCATTAACTGGTGATGACTTCAACATGTCTTGCCTGCTGTGATGCTGTGCTGCCCATTCAACAGGACTACCCATTGCGCCGAAAGTAACCGAGCGCGCGGTGGAGATCGCGAACGCCATCGAGGGTGACTTTGAGATCGTGGTGCTGCAGGAAATCTGGCACCGCCGCGAGCGCAACCTGCTCATCTCGCGCGCCGAGCAGGCGGGGTTCCACTACTACCACTACTTCAACCCGGCGATCGGCTTCCCCGTGCCACTGGGCCACGACTCGTTCGGCACGGGCCTGCTCGTGCTCTCCAAGTTCCCAATTGTCGGCGTGCTCTACCACTCGTTCGCGCTCAGCGGTCGTCCATATGCACTGCATGAGGTAAGGTCCTAAGCTCATCCTCTCTGTTGTATATGACATGCTAACGATTCGAACGATTTTCAACCTATAGGCCGATTTTGTGGCGAACAAGGGCGCTGGTCTGCTTCGCGTGCAGACACCGGCGGGCCAGATTGACCTCTACGTGACCCACTTGCTCGCAAACTACAATGCACTTGGTGCACCTGGCCCAGGAGACCGATACCTACCACATCGCACAGGTCAGTCGTACGAGCTCGCGCGCTTCATCGCTGCGACCAACAAGAACAGCCTCACGATCGTCTGCGGCGACTTCAACTCGCCGTCCGACAGCATCGAGCTTCGCATCCCAAAGGAGCTCGCGCAGCTGCGTGACGCGTTCACCGACACGAACAACCACGACGGATTCACTTTTGCCACGGAAGACAACAAGTATTCGTTTGGCGACCATCCGATGCGCATGGACTACGTGCTGTACAAGACGGCGAAGCCTCAGCAACAGCAGTCAAAGGACCAGCGCTCGTGGCAGTTGGTCGCCAGCGACGTGTTCAAGAGCTTCTTCACGGACGAGCGAGGCGAGAAGACCCCGCTGTCCGACCATTTCGGTGTGAAAGCTGAGTTTGTCTTTGGTGCTCGCCGCCCGCAGCCATGCGAAGAGCTCAGTGGTGAGGAAGCATCATCGTCCTCGTCTTCCTCGAGCACCACGGATGTGCGCTCGTGCCTCACGACCACGTGCGTGCACTGCGACGAAGTGGAAGGCACAAGATACCTCGCAAACTCGTACCCGCATAGTGTGAAAGTGTTGCAAGAGGTGCAGCAAGTGATCCTCCAGGGCCGCGCGCGTGCGATCATGCGTCGCTCGGGTCACTTGCGCCGCTCGGGACTGAGCTTCCTTGCTGTGCTCTTCATCATCGTTACACGGGTCTTGCTCTTTGACTCGTCCTCGCCTTCTTCTTTCTGGAGCTGGCTGGTGATTATGGCGCTGACGATCGTGGGCTTGTTCGAGTATATCCTCGCGTTCTTCTTCGTCACGCTCGAGTGCTCGACGTTCACAGAGCTGGCGAACCAAGTGCGACTGCATCTGCATGCCGAACAAGCGAACGAAAATGCGGGGCTGTAGTCTAGCGGTTCTGACTTACACAAGAGCCCTTCACACACAAAAATCTTACTGCACCATGCAGCACGGAAGCAACCAACAGCTTGCGCTTTGCGCTCATAGACGAGGACACCATTTCTAATGCCTCTAAACCACAAATACATCACCGATACATCTCGCTATCACTGCCGTAGACGAAGCTAGCGCTCATCCATCCAATTGGTGATCTTTGAGTCGACCATCATAAGCATGGGAACCTTCACGAGTCTACTCCCTGCACCTAGAGCACGTGAGCAGCAAGGCAGTGCTGCAGTCTTTTTTCGGCAGGCGACATATTGGTATTGAGCTGCATGGTGTGTGGATGCTGAAGTAACTGCAACTCCGCATTGCCGCCTAAAGAAAAATCGGATTGGTCTAAATAGCGCTCAATAGTAAAGCAATTACACACACTCCTGATATCAATGTTGAAGTTCCCTTTCACTCGGATCACTCGGTCAACCGCAACGCATGGCAAATGCGCGCATCCTGCAGGTCCACTTCGCGCGCCTTTGCCGCCAGCGTCATCGCCGCATACGCTTGCTCAAACGTGTGTCTGTCCGGTCGTAGCAGTGGAGATGCGAGTGAAGATGCGCCGCCGTGGCGGTTGGGGTCGCGCTTCCCGAGCGCCTGCTGCACGCGCACTGCCATGACGTGCGCCTGCGCGGCGTGAGTCTTGGAAAAGCGGATGCGGTTTGGGCCGCTCGCTTCTGTGGATGCGCACTCTTTCCGGAAGATGCTCGTCCCGCGGTCGCGACTGACGTGGAATGGAACAACAGGTGCGTCGTCCTCAAGTGCAGCCGCTAGACCGCGGTACCGTTTGGGCTTCTGATGCTGCGGGATGACGTACGATTCCAATGGAGCGATGGTCGCTGGTGCAGACTCGGAGTGACTCAATGTGGGAGTCGTGATGGAGCTGACAGACTGGGGGTTGTTGAGTCGGTTGTTCGACGATCGGGGTCGCGTGCTGTCTTGTTGCATAGATTCTTGATGCTGGTAAGGAGGGGCGACAAGAGGCGGCAGCGTCGTTGTCGTCACTCTCGTTGTGTCCTCTATGTTTTCTCTACTTGAGGTGATGACTCCATGTGAGGCGACGGTTAGAGTATCTTTATCTTGTAATGCGTGCTCACTTGGTTCAATGTTTTTCGCCGCAGACTCGGCGGCATCTAGTGTAGCGCGGCGAGCTGACGGGTTTGCAGACCCTGGAGCAGAGATCACTGGGAGGCTCACGAGTGACTCGGTAAGAGCAAACAATTCACTCGACGCTGGCTTATCGCCATCGAAAAGGGGACCTTCTGACTGAAGACCACCAGACGATTGACCATTACGTCCTGGTGAAGCAATCTTGTTGATTGTGGTGCGTTCAGCTCGAATTTCAGATGATTCCTCACCGTCTTGAGTTCTGCTGTCGTTAATTCCACGCAATGGTAGCGGTTGCTTCCATTTCTGTGGGAGAATGTCTTCGGACTGTGCTCGTTGGAGATAGCGCTCGAGTGTTACTGCCGGGTGTGATATCGGACGCGACGATGGTACGAACAAGACAGTGCGATAGTCGTCATTTTCGCACTCAGTTGATTGGCAGGAACGCGTGGCACTATCACTGGCTGTTGGAGCTGTTCTCGGTAAGATGCATCTCTCTTGATGTGGGGATTGCAATTCGTTTTGACTCTCCTGGACCTTTAATCTTCGCTCATGGAATCCGAAGATGACGTTGCAGAACTCGTCTTTGATTTTGGCGCCTTTCATGCTGAAGCTGGATTTACAAAATGGCGTGATGAATGGGTCATTTCTCGGAACGTGCATACTTCCAACGAAGCGCAAACAAAGCAGATTAGATGCGACGAACACTTACCTATTGGACAGGATCTCCAAAGCGCTGTCCAGATCTTCGTGACGACACTGCCAAAGCCGATCGAGCCGCTTGAGTGCGAACAGCGCATCGTCCAGATCCAGCATGCGACACATTTCGTAGAGAAATACCGTCTGCTTGTATTTCGAGAGCACGCGAAACAAGACCGTCGACCGCGTGAACTTGCTCAAGTGAAGCACGAATTTGAGAAACTCGAGCAGTTTGGCTGGGTTTCGGAAGTGGCAGAGCACGAGCACGAGTTCGTGCAGCGACGTGGAGTTGGCGAGCGCTTCTTTCGCGACGCCGTGCAGCGCGAGGAACTCCATCTCACGAGTCAGCAGAACAAGTGATGCCGCAAATCCGTTGATCAGATTGGGTTCAGGATTTCTCGTGACACAACCCGCTAGAAGCAAGATGAACGACCAGCAAGACTCTTTTTGCAGCAGACTGAGAAGCGTGAACTGGTACGTGCTATCCAGTACACCAAAGACGCAAAAGAAAGCAGACCCTACCGCCGAGAGATGCTTATGGTCACAAACTTCTGTGCAGTAGGACTGGAGCTTGGCTTTCGGTAAAGCGTTCAGCTTGCCAAGTGCCAAGTGCTTCTCCTCGTGTGAAAGTGGCATGAAGAGTGTGACGAAGCAGATTCGAACCGGCACTTGGAGGATGTTGAGCAGAAGCACAAGAATCTGGAGATCATCAGCCACGAGATCCCGAGAGACATCGACGAGATCCTGAATGTTGTCAGTATTTTCCAAAGCGCGAATCTGCTCGACGAAGGAAGATCGTGTACTCCACGACATTGGATGGAGCAGCGCAATCATCCGATGCAAAAGCTCGGAGGGAAGCTTTGAAGAGCACGCTACGATCCGCAGCAATACCCCTTTCACTTGATCACTGGCAAGCATATCAAAGAAGAGATTGCGCGTGATGACAGGCAACTCAGCTGTGAAGATGACAAGCTCGCGACTTGACGCTTGGTTCATCAGGCTCGTCCCAACTTGGATGAAGTTCAATAACTGTTCGGACGATACGTTTGGCGAGATTAGCAGCTTGGTGAAGTACCGGTACTCGATCTTGGGGATCAGCAGCAGCAACTCGAAGAAGAGGTCGAGCGTATCCGTGGGCAGAGAGTGCACTTTCTCGAGCAGGCGACAGTTTGCTTCGCTAGGCAGACTCCGCATCAGTCTTGAGAGCGCGACTTGTTCCGGGATCCGCTGGGTACGCAGCAAGAAGATGAACCCTTCGTACTTCGTCATTGGGATGATTCGGAACAGTTTGATGGCTTTGTGGATGACAATCGTGCAGTCGCACAGGTACCTCAAGAGACTGTCGTTGAGTGTAGGGGCGTGTACTGCAATGTCTGTTGTTTGTGTCAATGCTTCACTTCCGAGCTGCTGCTGTGTGGATGAAGATGGCGATCGCAACAGAACATCAGCGCAGAGTATTTTCTTGTCCTTGGGCGTCAAAGTCGTGATCAAACTGAGGATTTTGGTCGGTAGCTCAACGTTGGTGGGTTTGGGCTGGTCAGACTCGCCGTTTTCTTCTGTTGTGGTTTCCAAGTGGGCGATCAGAACGTCGTAAATTGGCGTAGCTTCATCCCCAGGAATGTCGTGGACCCACTTCACGAGCATCTGTCGAGTCTCTGGCGCTGGCAGAGCCGAGAATATCTTCAAGAATTGGGTGAGGCAATCGATGGAAATGCTCTCAATGCCTTCTCCTAGGATTGCCAGCTCCTCCGAGGTGTACTTTGCAATCGACATGACCATCTTGCGCGCAAACTCATTCAGCAGCGTTGACAACTTTTGAATCACCGTGTCATACGAGTTGAAGTGCGCATCCAGGAACAGATCAAACACGAGCCATGCGCTAGAGCCGTCGTGAGCGGCTTCCTCTAAGTCCGCCACTGTAGCACCGCCTTCAGCAGTCGAACCAAGATCAGAGGCAACTGTATCTTTTTGTGGCTCAGCAGTCGTTGTCACATGCAGCAAATCGAGAAAGCGAAGCTGGCTTTGGGCTGAGAAAACCAGAAACAACCGCGTGAACTCCTCGACTCGCTTGTACGTGAACAGTGCCCTCACAAAGAGGTCGATCACGAGGTTGTCGGCAATGTTGAGTGCATCTACCAGGCGAAGAAGCTCTCGTTTGGGTATCAGGTCAAGCCCAGCTACCACGCAGTTGATCAGCGTAGTAGAATTGAACTTTACAAACAAAGTCTGCAGCGTCACGATCGGGAACTCGGTGAGGAGCAATGGTATTTCCACCCGAAGCTTTGGGTCGAGGTCGAGGTACTTTTGCACCGAGATACCTGTTGTCTCGTAAAAGCGCGCGAGCTGCTTCAAGAATACGCTTGAGAGTCCATCCGTTGCGGTCACGACAGCCAATCGAGCGGAGTTGGACAGCGGTCGTAGCAGGATCAGCCACGCTAGAGTGCAGCGCTCAAGGACGGTTTTCACCAGGAACTGGATCACTGTCTCAAACGGCGTCGGAGACGCATTGCTCTGCTCAGCATTATCTTCAGTAACCACGGTACTTTGCTTGATGCTACTGCTGCGAACTTTGGTGAGCCAAAGGATCCACGTGCGCAGTTCTGGTAAATCTTCTGCAAACAATGTCAGTAGCTCCTGTTGATACTTGGACGGTAGTTTACCGCACAAGAAGCAGAACGTTGTGCACATGGAAAACCCGATGGTCTGGAACACTTTGGTGAGCAACTGGCGATCTGCGCTGTCCCCCAAAGCTCCATACAGCTGCATCATCTGGTTGGAGAGCTCAGTTTCGACATTGTGATGCGTGATGTAGTGCTGCATCTTGAGCATATCGTGCAGATAGCGCTCCATTTCGTCCTTGACGTCGAGCTTTCGGTCGAAATGCGCAGCGACATTCTCAAGAACCGACTGCGCTTGGAGGCTTTCAAGAAGAGTCAGAAGTTGAGTCACCTGTGCTAGACGGAAGCACTTGATCGAATACATGAGCTGGTCGACGATGGCAACTTTGTTCAGCTGCAGCAGCACCAGAATTCGCAGAGGTGGGTCATTAGAATCTGGCTCAGGTGTAGCGCTCTTCTTGCTTGGTGCCGTCATTTAGGCAGGATTCACGGACTCAGCCACACCTGCAAGCTCGCTGATCAAATCGTCGTCACGGACACCATCGTTCGCCTGCTCGCCTTGCTTAGCTCAGTCGAAAAGCTCAAATGAAAGTCTATTAGCAAGCCCGAGTCCGACGGAAATAGACTCGGCGCCAGAAAGGAGAGTGCAATCGCTCACCTACGAGAGATAATGACCACGCAGCAACCCTGTAATCATGGCAAAACTGGGATTACACGCCCTTCACTTTCTCCTGAAGACGCAAATTGTCGAGCGTGACCAGCCAGAAGAGTAACAGCATCTATCGTGATGTGGAGCAACACACCCAGAATGTTAATGGGGTTGCCGCTGTAGTTGGCTTCGACCACGTAGAACAGATCGTTAAAAAAGATCAGCGTGACTGCGACCCAGTCTCTCACATGATCTGCTCTGCTGCCACCAAAGCCGAAAACCAGGAAAAAAGTCTTGACACCGATGATGAACCAGTTCGTGAATTCTTCAGTACCCCAGGTTTTCATGAATCTCGGATCCGAGCCATTGATCGGCAGCTCCTCGCTCAAGTTGAAGAGTACGTCGACCTGGTAATCAGTAAAGTTGATCTCTCCAAAGCGCAGGAAATACTGGTTCTCACAAAAGATCGCGCCCTTCGTCGCACTGTATTGTCAAGTTCTGTTGTCAGACCTCTGGGATGATCTGCGCGAAAATGCGGTTGCCATCGGTCGTGTTCTGGTGGAAACCCTAGCTTGTCGATCGCTGCGATGAATCCATTCGCTTCAGTCGCTGTCGAATTTTGTCCGAAACACGCCTGGAAGAGCACGAGCGAGACATTCCGCTTGCACCTGGTCGCATTGCTTGCGAAGCTAGACTGAGATATAGTCAGTGCTCCTGCATAATCAATGACGAGGAAACACATGACCATTACTGCGACGATGGACATGAGGCTCGCGTGAGCGAAGAGATGTGATCAGAAGAGGCACAACTTTCCCAACGAAACGGAGATCCCTTGGTGGCTTAGCCGAGTCCGACTGTTTCAATTGAGAAAGGAAAAGTACTATGACGATAAAGCTGGCTTGTGTCGATGACCTTTGGCTATTTCTTTGGCTTTGTGGCTTGGTTTATCAACTTGACGAATCATTCGACAGTTCAGAGTTTTTAGTCACTATGAACACAGACAGTAGTATCTTGATCTACAAAATTGTGGACGCTCTTTTACCTCTGCCTCCATAATACGCAGTGATGATCGGAGTGACTTGATAGTTTGTTCATCTCGCTGGCGCTGGGATCGGCTGAAGGCTTCTGCGCGTTTTGCGCTTTCTGGAAAGATGCCATCATCGTGCTCACTGTCAGTGATCATGAACGCTCGATGTTCACCAAGTCTATGCAATGTGCTCACCCAATGCGCTTTCTAGCTCCAATACTCGAGTATTGCGAGCACTAAGCGTTCCTGTAGCATTGAGCAGTCTGATATCCAAGTGAATAAAATATGAGTCAAGTTTCACACGCACCTTTGCAAGTGATACCATAATTTCACTCACTCTGTCTGTAGCTTTGTCACTTGCCCATGAAGCTTTTCGTTTTGCTGCAGCAGCTTTTGGAGCTTAGCGCGTTGGTCTTCATCCTCACGAATCTGAGCAGATTACCAACACCACGTGAATCAACATCATCAATGCAGATGCGTCCACCATAGCTAAAGCAAATGCATCGACGGCGACTCATACAGGACAGCTATCAACTCGTAGCTTGAGAGACTCGAATCGACGCTCTGCACTCAACGCGCGCTCTTCGAGCAGTGCCGCGCGTCGGCGCAGCACCCTGCCACCACACAAAAGCGGGTCATTCGATAAGCCATGTCTTTGTCAAAGCGAGCGAGCAGAGACAGACAGCTCAGGCACCAAAAGCAGCAGCGACAACGTACGTGTACTCGCGCAGGAACTCGTGGCGCTGCGCGTCGAGCTTCTCCAGCACCTCGTGCTTCTTCTTGAGCGGCGTGGTCTTGTGCATCGTCGTCCAAGTCTGCTAGTGCTGACTCCACGCTTTCGGTAGCTAAAATTTCAACTGCTTCTGAATTTTGTTTTGCGGAAATCGGATTCCGCAGTCCGCACTGGGAGTTGAAGTTGAAGTAGAGTGATGGTCGATTCTACTTAACCCTTTAGAGATTGTATGGAAGTCCGCACTCAGAAGCAATGGTAGTGATTGCCAGCGGGTTTCCTTTCTTCCGCGACGCGGGGCTTCTCTTCTACATCGAAGCGTGTTCAAAGCAACTTTCGCCCAAGCATCTTCAGACACCAACTTCTCTCTGTTTCCATCAAGGTTGTTATCTGCAATGAGAAAATAACGATCGCGTCGGGTTCGACTCAGC
Source organism: Pythium sp. MPC-2022a (assembly GCA_038050625.1). Classification (NCBI taxonomy): domain Eukaryota; phylum Oomycota; class Peronosporomycetes; order Pythiales; family Pythiaceae; genus Pythium; species Pythium sp. MPC-2022a. Next base: position 9,764 of record JALBZB010000293.1, read on the forward strand.
TATCACTGCTGTTTCGCGTGGCACGCGCCTCGCGGGCTGCGACTGTGCTCGCGAACGCCTCGAGGGCGTCTGCGTCAGCAGGGGGTAGGTCACGACCATAGAGTGCGAGCAGCTCTGCGGCGGTGTATCCGCTAAAGAACTCGGACGCTCTCTCGGAGCATGCAGAGCAGAACGTCACGCGCGTGCTGCACTCGCGACACGAGTGTAGAATGTGCAGCAGGTCAGCGTGAGACGCAGCGCAGTTGCTGAGTGATGGGGCAATGCGACGCACAAGTCGCTCCAGTGCGAGTTTCTCTGTTTACCCAATGCAAAGCAAGAATGAATCCAGTCCACAATCAAAAAGGTCAGTGTCCAACTTCTCAGTCACGCCTGTGAGCTTTGCGATTTGGGAGAGATTCACCTCGTGCATTCGCGTCGCTGGCTTTCTCGGCTTCGAGCCACAAAGTGCCTTCAAGCGCGCCGCAGCTAGTCGGTGAAGCAGGCGCGTTGTAGTGTCGTCGTCGACTTTTAGACTCGCAAAAATTTTCGAGGTCGCGCTCGCATTGGTCCTTGAGCTGCAACGCGCGCTCCAGCTTGGTGCTCACTTTCTTCAGTTGTGATGCTAGTGCAAATTGTAAATACACGTGCAGACCGACGTTTATCATCTGTCCACTTGAAGATCTAGTGCTATGTGTTGACTGACAGATGCGTACCTGAGCCCGCAGGGTGAAGATTCAGCTCGGCTGCAAGCACCTCGACCGACTTTCGCTCTGCAGGGAGAATCAAATGCACAAGGAGTCAAAGATGTAGGAGCCCTCTGAAAACAAACAAACACCATACGATCAAGTGCTACGTACGTATCTGTCTTTCGCTGTGCCCCTGAACCAAATGGCCGATTAGTGAGGTAGCTGGGTTTGTACTCTCTTGACCGCGCGCGATGAACGTTCTATTCACGCAGAAAGGAAGAGTGACAGAAGCAGTTCAGTTGAACATGTCGACTCGTCATATATGCTCCCTCAGTGTTCATAGACAGAGAAAGGCGTACGATGCATGACGGAGCTTGCGATCTGCTGCTGAAGTCGACGGGGGGCCACTGGCAGCAGTCACATTGGTACTTGAGTCAGATCTCGTCAGCAGCAGAAGCGCAGGGTTCCCATGGGTCGGAGGGATTTCCGACGACCGTCGTGGCATGATTAGGAAGAGCTCGTAAAAGCGACAACGAGCATCACCAGCCACTGCGAGAGGCTCAATAGAGCCTGAATGGGTAGGATCAATGAGGATGCAGCAATCTATTTCTGACTCATAAGACTTGGGATTAATTGCGGAAAGCTCGAAAGAGGCAAAATGGACTTGTGGGTATATAATAAATGTTAGTTAAGTAGTTGAGCTTTTCATTGTTGGGAGGATAACACCGCAGTCGTTGCGACTGCCGCGACCGCCTCTGCCATCGCTACTGCCATAGCCCGCGGCACACACGCACTGGCCCGTTTCGTAGTTGCACGTGCCCTTGTTCGCGCACAGCACCATCTCTTTCGTGCCAGCCTGACTCACGAAGCCATCGATTGTTGTACCATCCCCCGCTACAACAACTGTACCAGGAACTTGGTTTGCCAGCTTGAGGAACGTCGTGTCGACTCGCAATGGCGGTAGGTTACCGTGGTCGATTGGAAACGTGATCTTGATGACGTTCTGCGTGTTGGGGAGTGCGACGACTGCAGGAGAACACGCGGTGGTGCCCGAACTGAATTCCACGATCACGTCTTCAAAGTTGAGCGACGTGATTAGAATATCGCGAAGCACACTTGGAGGCGCGTCGAATGGGATATCCGGCGATACAAAAGTGCGGTAGAGCAATTGGAACGTCCCGCCTGTAGCGATACACTTGAGAAGCTGGATTTCGTCCACTTGGCCGCCCGTGGTTGGGTCATCACCGCGAGGGCAGCTCTCTAATGACGGGTTGCAACGTTGCGCACAATGCTCACAGGTTAGACCTAGGACCCACAATTGCAAAGAGATAGTGTAATGCAGATCTATATACTCACGCTGACTGCAGTCGTATCCTTCGTACCCTGGATCACACTTGCAACCGAGGATGCTGCCGCGATCGTACGTCTGAGCGTTGTTTGGGTCGGTACCGTAGTCGAAGCGCAGCAGCGGACTGTCGGCGTCAGCTTCACGGGACAGCTGGCGGATGCTCATGCACTGACCGTGGCCGTGACACGCTGTCTCGCCAGGGCATTTCACTGCATTGGTCACGTAAAAGTCACACAAAGATCAGTTCCAGGTCACCCATCATGAGACTATGACGACATAGTACAGCACTCACTCAATTCACAGCCACTCCCAGTGAACGGCGAGTAACACCTGCACTCGCCGACAGCGCGGTCGCATATTCCCGCATCCGAGCACGTGGACCACTGGTTGTGTACAACATTCGTGCTGGACGACTGACGAAACCATGATGGCCCTTGTGGACACGTTCCTATGAGCACAAGAGAGAGTAATGGCATCAGCAACAACATTCTGGCCAGCACTGCCTGGCTTCCAGCCGAGAGCTCATGTAACCGTACAAACCACTTACGAATCGAGCAGTCTCCACTCGTCCACCCATCTTCGCACGTGCATCGGAATGACGGCGATCCCAAGCAATACCCGTGGCCACTGCACGCGAACTCACCAGCGCAAGATTTGATCGATCCTCCGTATTTGTTCTTGTCGTTGGCGCATCCGCAGTCGCCCCGATTGCCTGGGTTCCCGTACCCGTCGCTCGAGCGGTAACCAGGCATCGGAACGAGGTAGCAGTAGCAAATGCCATTCTCTGAGAGGATTCATGGCGAAGAGTTAGTGGATTTCAAAAGCAGAGTGTAGACGTAACGCACAATGTTCACCACACACCTTCGTCACAATCGCCTCTGTTGCTGCAGGTTTCCCATTCCTTGGTGCCCTTGACGGAAATGCGTCCGCCCAGGACAGATCCACCTGATGCCACGAACACGCTTCCACCTGTGAGAATGGTACTCGCGCCACTCGTGCCGAACACCTTGATAGACGGCTGACTGTACGCACACAAGCACATATATTCACACGTCATTCCACGGCATAATTGTTAGCTTCTGATGTTGCCACATACAATCCCAAGCGATGTGCAACAGAATACAGCGTCGTACGGTCCAAATTTACTAACAAACTCGATGAGCACGGCGTTCGTCGCGACGTTGTTGCAGAGTGTCGACGGCACTGTGTAGGTGACTTTGACCTTGGGCATCGACTTGATCCGCTGGAGAGCCGTCTGGAGCTGGTTCTCAGTGGCATCGAACGGCACACTGGTGCCTTCGCCGTTGAAGTAGAGTATGAATCTACCGCCGCGGGCAGTGCATCGGATGATTTGCACCTCGTTGACTTGACCACCAGTCAGTGGGTCGTCACCGCGAGGGCAGGAGCCTACAGTAGGGTGAAAGAGCAACCCCAGCATCAGTCCCACAAGCTGTACGTTGTCTTGGAATGAGGGTGGAATGCTGACTCACGCTTGGAGCAATCGTAGCCGTGGCGTCCTTTGCTGCACTTGCAGCCGTAGATCATGTCCGCATCCCAGACAGAATCGTAGATCGCCTCAGTTTCCACTGCGTAGCGCCTTGAGAGATCTCGAAGCGACAAGCACTCGCCAGCGTCGTTGCAGCTGTCCGGACAAGCGACTGTAAGAGAAAAACGAGGTAACATACAAGCTCAGCCTCAACTCACAACTGAGAAGAATTCATCTACAGCATATTTGCAGAACAATACTCACGTCTCTGGCAGGCCGTACCCGTGAATCCCTCCATACAGAGACAATCTCCGGTCACGCGATCGCAGATCCCTTTGTTCGAACACTCGACCTCGTAGTGGGCGTCGTTTGTAGCTCTTGCTGGCGCAACCCACGCTTTCCCAATTGGACAGCGATCTAGAGAATAATGCAATTCGTTAGCTTGAGCCAAGAGATACATAGAGATGCAACACCACAGCAGACTACGTACGCTGAGAGCAATCGTAGCCCGTGTGGCGACTGTCGCATTTGCAGAGGTTCTGGGGCGTGCACTTGCCGTTCCCCGAGCAAATCTTTTCGTTGTACGTGCCCAGTGGGCACGACGCACTGCATTGGCGTGCTGTCAGCGCAAGACAGTAGAACAGCGCCGCGAGCAGGATTGCTGCGGGTTGGCGCATGCTGTGTGGTTGTTCACAAGCGCTTGCGAATGTGAATGGCGTTCGCTTGTTTCGTTTTGCATGTCATTTCGTTTTTGTAGCCATTTCTGGCGACCGTTACAGGAGCCGGACTGAAGATTATCAAGTTATATTTCTATAAGTGGCAGTCCAAAGTAAACGGGAGCTTCCGTTTAAACCCGTTTGTGGAATTTGGCATGAGTTTTGACACATTACAACCCGTGATCACACCGCTTCGTCTTGGCTGTAAATACTCACTTATGTTGAAACGAGTCGCCACGTGTCGTAAAAAGGTCTCCTTGCTGCCACAACCCAGGCGCCCCTCAGCAACGAAATCTTCCGAGCCGCGCTGTGCCAGAGTGTGGTCAGGAAGCGATAAGCCCAAGCACGCAACAAGCAGCAAGAGAGAGGCCTCTTCACACGAGTGAGCGTCCCCGTCCGAGTCAGTCAATCCTCTTCCCCACAGATCACAGCAGCAACCATGTCGATGGTCTTTGATGAATACGGTCGCCCCTTCATTATCATCCGCGACCAGGAGCAGAAGGAGCGCGTCAAGGGCATCGAGGCGATCAAGGTACGGCGGGGGGATCTTCACAGACAGACGCGCATGGCGGCGCGATCTTATTTATTCTTGCATGTATATATTTTATGAACTAATAACGCTGACGCTTTCTATTTGACTGTGGATGTGCTGTAATGATTGCAGAGCAACATCTTGGCGGCGCGCACGGTGTCCAACCTGCTGCGTACCTCGCTCGGTCCTCGTGGTACGTTTTCCCACCTTCTTTATTTGGCTGTTAATTAATATGGATATGTATGCGTTGTAAGTATGGGCAGGGGCTAATGCGTGTTCCCCCTTTGTGTTGTGTCTCATGCAGGTATGGACAAGATGATGGTGAGCCAGGACGGCGACGTGACGATCTCGAACGATGGCGCGACCATTCTGGAGCAGATGCAGGTCGAACACCGCGTGGCGCACTTGCTCGTGGAGCTCTCGCAGTCCCAGGACAACGAGATCGGCGACGGCACCACCGGTGTCGTCGTGCTTGCCGGCGCGCTCCTGGAGCAGGCCGAAAAGCTGCTCGGCCACGGCCTGCACCCAATGCGCATCGCCGACGGCTTTGAAGAAGCCTGCGAGATCGCGTGCAAGCACTTGGAGAAGATCGGTGACGTCATCCACTTCTCGAAGGAAGACTCGACCCCGCTCGTGGAGACCGCGATGACCACGCTGTCGTCGAAGATTATCAACAAATACAAGCGCCAGATGGCCCAGATCGCGGTCGACGCCGTGCTCAAGGTGGCGAACTTTGAGACCCGCGACGTGAACTTTGACCTGATCAAGGTTGAGGGTAAGCCGGGCGGCACTCTGGAGGAGACCGCGCTGATCAACGGTATCGTGATCGACAAGGATTTTTCGCACCCGCAGATGCCGAAGGAGGTCAAGGACGCCAAGTTGTGCGTGCTCACGTGCCCGTTCGAGCCGCCCAAGCCAAAGACCAAGCACAAGTTGGAGATCTCGAGCGTCGAGGCGTACGAGAAGCTGTACGCGAACGAGCAGGAGTACTTCAAGACGATGATTCAGCAGGTGAAGGATAGCGGCGCGAACCTCGTGATCTGCCAGTGGGGCTTTGACGACGAAGCCAACCACTTGCTGCTGCAGAATCACTTGCCAGCCGTGCGTTGGGTGGGTGGCGTCGAGCTCGAGCTCATCGCGATCGCCACGGGTGCGCGTATTGTGCCGCGCTTCTCGGAGCTCACTGCCGAGAAGCTCGGTCGCGCGGGTACCGTGCGCGAAGTCGCGTTCGGCACGACCAAGGAGCGCATGCTTGTGATTGAGGACTGCGCGAGCTCAGACGCGATCACGGTGCTTGTGCGCGGCGGCAACAAGATGATCGTCGAAGAAGCCAAGCGCTCGCTGCACGACGCGATGTGCGTGACGCGCAACCTGATCAAGAATAACCGCATCGTGTACGGCGGCGGCGCGGCGGAGATTGCGTGCGGCATTGAAGTGCGCGAGCACGCCGACAAGATCACGGGCATCGAGCAGTACGCGATCCGCGCGTTCGCCGACGCGTTAGAAGACGTGCCGATGGCGCTGGCAGAGAACAGCGGTCTGAGTCCGATCGACTCGCTCTCGGCCGTGCGCTCGCAGCAGCTCGCGGAGAAGAACCCGCGCCTGGGCATCGACTGCAACTCCACAGGCACGAACGACATGAAGGAACAGCACGTGTTCGAGACACTCATCGGCAAGCAGCAGCAGCTCCAGTTGGCGACCCAGGTGGTGCGAATGATCCTGAAGATCGACGATGTCATCATGGACGGCGGCTACGCATAAGCGAGCGACTTTGTAGGCAATGGCGAACAGCAATCTCCAGAGGCTTTCTCTCTAGCTCGAGTGCGATGAATACCAAAAATTTAGTTATAGTTTGCTCGTACTACACTTGACTTGTTCGCTCGTTCATTATCTTTTTGTTTTGGTTTGGTTCATCGCCAAGCACGTAAATTGATGTCTCACATTACACTATAGTTAGTCCTCATCCAACACTGCGCGATATTGCGCTGCGGTCGCCCGCGCGTCGTCTGCTGCCAGGATCCCACGGATGACTGCGACGCCGCTCGCGCCTGCTCTCACGACTTGGCGGATTTGCTCTGGCGTGTTGATCCCGCCAACAGCGATAAGCGGCGGCAGACTGAACTCAGCACTGAGCGCTCTACCTTCTGATAAGATTGCTTGTAGCAATTGGGGACCTTCGAGCTGATCCATAGACGCCTTCTCAGGGTGGGACGGCGTGAAGAACATCGTCCCCACCTGGATATAGTCGACGCCAAGGCGCGCCGCGTGGACCGCAGCCGCGATGGAATGCACCGAGCAACCCACGATCATCGTCTGCTCGCCATCGCTTTGTGCTTTCGCTTTGTGAATCGTCTGCTGCAGGTCGTCGCGAAACAAATCGCGCTCTTTCACATGCCAGCCATCGAGCGATTCGCCGCATCCACCTCTCCTCCTCGTGAGCGCAATGATATCGTCCAGAGGTGCATTCACGATCAACGCTGGCTGTTTCTTGGGTACAGTACTGCTGCTGTGAACATTATGAGCTGTAAATGCAGTTACTGTTGCTGCCGAGGTGGCTGCAGCACTTGCGAGAAGCTCTTGGAGACGTCTCTTGGCGTCCAGGAGTGCGTTCAGCGTCGTGTCGTCGCTCGCAGTGGAGCGCAGTTGCAGAAAGTCGAGCAGCGGCGCATTGGTGGCTGTGAGCGCGCGCGAGATGGCGACGCGTTTGCTCTGCTGCGCAAGATCCTGCGCGTGCACGATGAGCGTGAGCAGACGCCGCGGCAGTGGCTGCTGCTGCTGTGGTTTCATTTCGCTTGAGCCGACGTACGTACGTAACGATCTCTCCTCTTTTTCTAGATGGATGGTGGCAGATTTTAGACTTGGAATGAGTATGGAATCCTGGCGATACGGCGATCCCGCAGACCTTCCTGCTGGGGACAAACCGTGGCATGAGAGCTGGCTGACAGCAGGAAGGAGTCAAGCGGACGGACTGGTCAGACTCGTGAGCAAAAGTAACCAGATGGAAATATGCGCCACCGCCTACTGCCTTTTTTTCCATTCTTTTTTCCATCTGGCAGAGACAGCTCGATAGCAAAATAGCCTTTCGCAGCGTCGCTTGCTTGGAAACGTCGCGACTCCAACGAACGACGCCACTAACAGTGACACGGGCAAGAAGCGACAAGAGCGAGCAACGACAGACCAACCCACTCTGCAATCGCCATCTTCACCGAGAGTTCTCTGAACTAAACGCGCCGACAAGTAAGGACCCGAATCTGGACAATGGCGCTTCGAGTAGGCATGAAGCGCTCGCGGGAGGCGCACCACCACCACTCCAAGACCCACCCGCCTCATCATCCTGAACACGATGACGCGTGCACCATGATGGTCGACGACGACTCCGCTGCGCTCATGTTCGATGACACGGGCTTCGACGCAGACAAGGACGACGACGAGGACGACGCGGTCGATACGCACTACAGCAGCAGTGACGCCAGTGGCGAGCAGCCGCGTCGCAAGCGCGCCATGCTGATCAAGGCGAACATCCAGTTTCTGCAGAAGCTCCCGCCGCTGAGGAATTACCAGCGCGGTCAGTTCGGGAGACGCGGGGCTGTCGACGGCGGCACCCCTGATAGCGACATGGGCATGAACGCGCTTGAGGAGACGATGGGTGAGGCGAGCTTTGCTGTTCGTAGTTCGAGGCCACCTACGCAGTCTCGTGCGGCAATTGTGGCTCCAGTCCCCATCATTAGCAGCATCCAGCGGTGTCAGCAGCAGCAGCATCAACAAACTCCCCAGTACCCACAAGTGCATAGCATCCGCCGCAACACATCCGTGGCATTTGCGTCAAGACCACCGGCATCGCAGGACTTGACACAATATCGCCACTCCGGTTTAGCTCGCTCGGCGGCAAATGCGAACTCGAAGAAAGATGACGAATTCCGACCTGCAACGAACGGTACTGGATTCTGGTGATCTCTGATGGAAATCCCTAACTCCTGCTAACCAAGCAAGAGCAGCAGCAAACAACCCACCATTCACTAGTTATAACTTAAGCATAATGTATTACCGTCCACAAGGAGCGGCGGATTTCATCTTTTCGCCTTTCACTCATTGCTGCGCGTCCACCAAGTCAAGACTGCGATCTGTTTCAGAGGCTGCTGACTCATTGCTCTGCGAATGGATGATCTGCATCTCGCTACTCCCACTCTCACTGTTCGCGTCAATCTCTGCGCCGAGAATCCGATCCCATTTTTCTTCCGCGTAGGTCGCGCGAGAGTAGGACGAATACTCAGACGGGGCTCTCGGTTTCTGCTGAAATGGCCGTAATGTCCACATGAAATCACCTCCACTGTCAGCACCTGAGGAGTTGTCGAGACTGCTGCTCTCTTGTCCCCGGGTTGTTGAATCACCATTCTGAAAGGCAAACGGAAACGGTCTCTTCATCGGTGTAACTGAGGTTGGCGGGGACGAAGGGATGACGGAACTACTGGAGTCGAGCTTGGGCATCTTGAGAGTCGACTCATTGTCAGCAGCATCTGAAGACTTTGCTGGGCGTTGGCTGGAACTTGATCCGTCAATGCGGCACATAACTTCGCCTTCGAACCCGCTTCCGTTTTCTTCTCTTCGTCTTTTGGTGGGATTCTTGATGCGCTTCGTTGTGTGCCGAACTGACTGGTTCTCAAACTCCTTCATTTCTTTAGACGTCGTCCCGCCATGAAAAACCGGCGTGCGATTTGGAAGTGACACGAGCGGTCGAAAGTTGTCGCTCACTTTTGGACTTCGAAAGTTCAAAATGTGCAGCGAGGTTCCGAGTACGCTATCGAGATGGCTCCATGAGGTTGATGCTGGTTTAGACTTCTCTCGATCTTCTCTTTCTCCATTCTGCTTTCTTCGGACGGCGTGGGGAGGGACTTGAGTGTCATGCCCACCTACGTCAAGTTGGGAAAGACTTGTGCAGTGGCTTGACTGATCATCGTACTCGAGGCGACTTCTTTCTGGTTTGTCAAGCACACTACTCTCGGAGGATGTCATTGAGTGTGTGCTAGGCTTCGGAGTGAGACAAGACTGTTGTTCTTCCTTGAGCGCTTCAGCAGCATCTTTCCAATCATAACTATCCAGTGTAACCGGATGGACTTCGCCACAGGCAATCAAGGCGATGACTTCATCTCGCAGCTCAATGTCCCCAAGAAAATGCAGCTCTTTGTCGACCAGCGGCAAAATCTCACTCGAGAGAGTGAGCGGGTTCAGCATCTTCATTTTCTGAGTGAGGGCAAGAATATTTCATAGATTAATGGAGGATTAGTCAAGAAATCATTGCGAGCACTCTACAATGCTACACCTCACCTTGTCACGAGGATCAAACACGAGGTGATGCCGGAATGTGATAATCGCCGAGTAGTATCGCTCTGCGTAGTTCGGCGGGAGAGCTGAGTGCTTCTGTTCTTCAAGGGCTTTTACGACCTAAAGGGAGAGTGCATGTTTATTAGTGCTTGCCTTCCATACGACCGTGATTGTAATAAAGCAAGGACTTACTTTCACTGGCGATTTGTAGGTCTCAACAAACTTGTACGCCGTGACAATGCCAACGCCAGGTATCGAGGGACAATAGTCGCAGCCACAAAGCACACACAATTGGATAAACTAGCGCCATCAACAGTTAGACACTGAAAACTATGATCAGCGGCAAAAAGCAGAACCAGACATACCATTTCCTCTGTCCATCCAACGAAGGAAAGCTCTTCATTCGCGCCTAAGCTGCGTCGCCTCAGCTCAGAAGCCCAACCATCAGGGCTCCACTTGAAAAGGACCTACACATAATTAGAAACAAAAATCAGTCCGATAATTTCACTTGCATCGACACACAGATACATTCACCGCACCGTTTTGCAGCCGTACGGGATGCAATCCGAGTCCTCCGACACCACCACGTCGATGATCTTTTGGCGCGACAAGTATGCCAGCTGCGCGTCAGCTTCATACGGCGCGACGTAGAACGTGATGTCCATACGCCGCAGCACTGCAATAAACTTCATGATCATCTCGTTCGAAACCGACACTGCTTTCGCAAATGCCGAGTAGCTTCCACTCTCATCGCCACTGTCCAGCTGCCGCATCGCCTTGATTTTCCAAACCTGCCGATTTCTGCAACGCCACATTCAGTGCTTCAGATTAGTTCAACTGGGCACACATCGTGATTCATCATCACTGTGTCCAACCTGTTTCTTGCGGAGTTCAACTCTGCTTTTGCGGGCAAATGCGCGCCGTCAAACACGAAGATCGGCGTCACCTTGTGCTCCCGCAGCAGCTTGATCTGCTGCACACAGTAGTTCAGATACCTATCCACACAGGCAGCGATGAGTTCTTTAGCAAGTTCATCTCGTACAGGTCTTCGCACTATTACTACTCACAAAATCAATACGATCAACTAAAATTGCGTACCCGTCTGCGTTCTTGGTTTGCAGCACGACGTCCATGGGACAGCTGTACGCGCCTCTGTAGAGCCACCCGGCTGCATCGATGCCCACGGTCTTCCCAGCGTACTTTGCGATGTGCACCTGGTGCGTCACGCTCTTGAGCGCCGGCAGCAGCCCCGTGATGCCCATGCTGCTTTCCTTGGTCGTCTTCTTCTGGAGTCTGCCGAGCCAAATTGTATTGAAAATGATGCCCGCATTTTGCGAATGGCGGAAATCAAAGTTCAAACATAGGACCATCACTCTTCACTGTTTCTTCGCATGTTTCATTGGCTAAAACAAGAATCAACCGACTCAATTGGTTGAAAACAAAGGGAAATTCGAGCTTTTCACAATGGCGCGCCATACGGCTCGAAGCCCGCAATAGGGAACTGGAAGCCGCCGCGGAAGTTGAAGCGCACGCGCATCTGCGGCTTCTTCTTGGACGAGTACACGGAGAGCGCCGGGTAAAAGCACGACGGCGGATTCTGCACCGCGATACCTGCACTGTACGACTGTGTGCTGGCGGCCCTCGCGGGCGACGGCAGCACCTGCTCGCCGTTGAGGTAGAAGCGCAAGTGCGGCACCGCATTGTCCTGGTTGATCGTGCAGCCGACCACATCGCCTGCGCGGAAATACGGCACACCCGAGCGCGATTGGCCATTCGCGTGGAGAATGCCCATGTCCAGACCGCTGTCGGACTGCCAGGTGACGCCGAAGCTTCGACCGTCCTGGCTCGGAGCGAGCCCAGGAACAAGCGTCGATGAGAGCTGGGAGTTGCCGATTGTGCTGTTGCTAGGCGTCAGAAGACTTGATGATGAAGAAGATGCGAAGGAACTGACAGGTGCTGCTGCCGTGCTGAGCGGTGATGAAGGTGCTGTTCGGGAAAGAGAGCTTCTCGCGTTGGCAATCGACGTGTTGGCACCCAATTCTTCTGAAGACACAGTATTGTCGCGTGGCACTTCCCAGCCAAGCAAGATGCTCTCTCCGTCGCCGCTGAAGACCTCGATTGTCGCCTGCACAAAGAACCAACAGAACCAGAGACCACCTAAGCTCTGCGAAATAGAAACTACCCGCAACAGACAGACAAGAACACAAATGAGCGCTCACCTCGTACATCCACTTGCCCGAGTCGCCCTGCTTGCGCTCTTTCGTCGCCAGGACAGTGCAGTACCGATGAGAGACTTCAAGTTGCAGCAAGCAGTCTTCCTCGGAAAAGTTGATTTGCTTCTCCAAGTGCTGACTGTTCATCTTCACACACGAGAAATCGCGACGGCGCGCGAATTCTTGCTCAAGTACGTCTGGGAAATCAACGACGGCAGAGATTTGCTGCCTGAACTCACTGTCCATGATACTGGTGGCAGCACCTTCGTGAGGACGAGAGATCTGACCAAGTCGAGTCGAGCCTGGTTTACTGCTGGAGGATGAATAGAGAAGAGCTGCTCGAAGCTTGTCGTTTGTCAGCGACGAAAGGAACCGTCCGAAGGCTACCTTCCTCATGTGGATCTCGCGGACAACAAGCTCATGGTGAAGAAACCGATCCCCGGCCAGCTCAATCTCGCGAAGGTCTTTCGTCGAACAGCGCTTCAGAATCTCGAGCACGGTCGTGTCCGGAATCATTTTGCTCGTCATCTCGCGCCGAAGCGCAAATTGAGGGAACTTGTTCTCTTCACTCAAGTAACTAGTCAACGCTCTTCGCAGCGGCTCGGCGTCAAGATCCTCGGCTAGGATAAGAAGCCGAACCAAGTAGTCGCTGGTGCCGAAGATGCGCTCAACCTGAAGTGATGCCTGCAGTATGTCGCGCTCCAAGTTGTTCCAGCCGTTGCTTTCGCACATCTTCTGGAGCTCGAACGTCTCGTGTTTCATCTCGCTGATCTTCTCGTTCAGCATCGCCATTTGCTCTTCGTACTTTGCGTCAATCTTGGCGTGTTCGTGTTTCAAGAGAGTTTCGTGCATTCGGCGAATGTGTTGGATGTCGTCTTCCAGTACCTTTTCGAGCTGGGTTTTCATTCGATCGAGCTCCTCAGCTCGCATTTGCTCCAGCTTCGCGAGACGCTGTCTTTGCTGCATCTCAAAGACGTCTTCAAGGCGGTGTTTTGAGTTGTGCTTGATTTGGCTTGACTCTGCAAGCTGCTGTCTCAGAAGTGCAAGCCGATCCATCAGGTTTGGGTCCTTTGCAAACTGCACAAAACGGTCGAAGATCGGCTGCTCCAAGTGGTTGTACACGTGGCACGAGTCGTAGAACGCGACGGCATCGGTCAACTGAAGCTTCTCGAGACGAGTGCCGGTAGCTTGAAGCGTGAATGCTTGGTGACGGGATGCCCGCACTTCGACATCCTGGTATCTGGAAAGTTGCTGGATCGTGTTCGCGCAACGGAAGAGCTGCGTTTTCGACACATTCCTGGTATACTACTCCACCGTGTTAGCGAAACAACCGTCCGACGAGGAATGAGTGCTCATGTTCAAGAATTGACGCACATACCTTGGGAAAACTACGCCCGATGATTTCGACGTTGATCATCTCATTCGGCTCATGCTGGGCTTTCTCATCGTCGTACAAAAGCTGGAGCAATTTTGTTTCGCATGAAGTTCGAGTGCTCCGGAGCAGGGACTGATACTCGGACAAGATGGCATACGTGCCACCCGCGTAATGGGCGTCTTTGTTCAGGGAGATTGCTTGGAGGTAGAGGACGAAGAGCACTCGGGATTCTGGTGATTGAAGTGCCTGGAAGCGCTGCTCGAGTTGCTCTGGTTGTCGAGTCACGCCAAACTCCTTTTGGAAGCGCTGCGAGATCTCGTCCATCTTCAACTCCGGTTGAAAGCATCGGTACTTGACAAGGAACAAGTCTTGCTCCAAGGAGTAGAAATCATGTGAGTCGAACAGATCGATGTTATTGTCGCTTGCATCGTCTTCTTCGTCATCATCATCGTCTTCGTACAGACTAGGATCCACATCTACGTTGGGGAATGGGAAGATTGGAGGCGCAAAAAACCGCTTCGCTTTTCCGGCATCGCTCAGGATTCCACCGCGAAACATCGTGTTTGCTAATGAGGCACGCGAGAAGTCGCGACGACGACTTCACGATCCGGTTACAGCAAACAAGTGTGTCTGGTCTGGTTGACAATTGGTCGCTCCCTCTCAAGGAAAGTGAATCCAGCTACTTTCGAGGTAAAAGGATCGACGTTGAAGCGAATCGCTGGCAATGCCAGAAAACGGACTCGCGTATCTGGCAGCGTGTTCATTTATTTAACTTGAGAGTGTCATTCCAGCAGCATAAACTACCACGCGTGAATCAGCCCTTGAGACTGGAGATAACAGCATGTGGTGGTTTCTACTTGTCGTTTCGTTTTTGGAATGCCGAGGCAGCTATTTTCTGCGCCTGTAAAGCATCAATAGCGATAGCGGAACAACTTTAACGTCTCGACTGACCGACCAGAGATCAGCTTTAGCAGTGCCGCGCTGACATCGCGTAAATCGCTCACGCCATGAGCCAAGACAACCTCGAGGTGTTCTCAAAGGATACGTTCCTGACGTCGTTGCGCAATGGAGGCGGCGGCGGTGGTGCAAACGAGAATGGACAAAGTCACGAGAAGGTGGTCATTGACGAGCCCGAAGCGTAAGAATTCTTGTTTGACTCGCTCTTTCGTATTGACACTGGCATGTTGATCATATTGTGTTGCTCTGTCACAAATACAGAATGACTATCGTGAGAGACAGACATGCTCAGCTCCACGAAGTCGTGGGATCGCTGTCAGAAAAGGTGGGGAAATTACTATGATTCTGTGTCTGCGGTAATGCTTTCCGCACTAACACATACACATTCGTATCCAACAGATTAGCGCAGTGCTGGGTCGCCAGGAGAAGGACTTTCTCGCTGCGTATCGTGCGCACATGTACAACGTCCAGAAAGAACTGCACGACATGCGCGAAAAGATGCATCGCAACGAAACGGTGGAGAACAAGACTGAGAAGATCAAGAAGATCGAAGAGGAGCGGGATTGGTACCGGAAAGAGGCACTACGGCTCGACGCGTTCACAACGTCTATGACCAAAGACCTGAAGTACATGAAGGAAAAGCTGGAAGCCATCGAAGAAGATCGAAACTGGTTGGAGAAACAGCTAAAAGCGTGCAAGAAACAGAACAAGTTACTGCGCGCAGAGCTGGATGTGCGCATCGCGTCGCCTTCGAATGCTGGTTTCGAGACGAGCACACTTCCAACCTTCGAGAGTCAGAACAAAAGCGGCTCTGTAATACCGAGGAAACAAATGAAGAAAAACTCGGAGAGCTCAGCTGCCGAAGTGAACAACGTTAGAGGATTGCCATACTTGAATCTGGAAACGACAGCATCATCCCCAACGATGTTTGAAGAGCGTGAAGAGAAGTTCAAGCGTCAAATCAAGATCCTGAAACGAGAGCTGCAGCAGAAGAATCAAGAGCTGATGGTGATGAAGCAGCAACGATATCTTGGCAAAGACGAAGAGCAGCGCTCGCATCTGGAGAACTTTTTCATTCAGTGCATCGAGTCGGTAAAAGAAGAAGTGAATAAGCGAAGACATAGTGGTGGATCAACAAGTTTGGAGAGAAAACAAGACAAGACCGGACTACGTGCCTCGAATGCAGACAAAGCGAGGAATCAGAGATATGACGTGGGACCAGAGTTCGAAGACTTCACATCCGTTGACCGAGTTCGTTTGATCCAGAGATTGCTGGCGCATGACGAGGTTCTGACGTTCCTGTACGAGCATTTGTTTCCGTCGCAGTCCCCATTGTCGCCTTTGGGTAATGCGAAGTCAATAGACAAAGATGTAGCGCGTGGCGGCTTCAACCATTACCAGTCCTCAGAATCGTCAGTGAGCCTTCCTGAAACAAGTCTACGAGCAGTAGAGTCATATGATAAAAGCGGAAGCTTTGACAGTGGAGGAGATCCGACGAAACTCGGAGGAGGAAAGCCCGTTGGGAGTGGTGCAGCGGCAGCATCGGCAGTGCGAGGCGGTAGCTTGCCGCTCGAAGAGTACACCAAGGACTACCTGCGGTCCATGTGAGTGCGATTTCGTGTTGTTTTGCAAATCATAGTCAACTGGAGAAAACTGACCAACTCACATCGCTACGTTGATGATTTGTCTGATAGGCGACAGAGCACGAATACATCGATGTCCTAACTTTCCCAGATTGCGAGAGCAATAGTGATGAAAAGGTCCCTCCCGAAAAAAGAGTTAAAAAGAAACACTCGTCCTCGTGCTTTCGGGCATACATCTTCGTCGCTGGATGGTGCCTTCTCCACAACCGTGGAATCGAGTGCTTTTAGTAAACTGAGTCTCTCTCCTGACAGAAAACGATCATGCAGCACAAATGCTTACAAATCTAAAGCGGATCTTCTCTGAACTCGACTTCGCATATTTTGTGTGTATTCTTCGAGCGCAACATTTTGAGACGGTTTGATCTTCTTCTACACTGCTAATGCTGTCACCAGATATCAATAGTTAGAAGCAATTGGCTTGACTTTCAATAGTAATGGGACTCAAAATCGACATTCCTAGCGATCTTTCGCTTAACTCCACAGCTCGCCGCGAACGCGAAGATCAATGACAACGACCATGAATTCAGCAGACTGCGCGCCGACACCTTACCACAAAGTGTAGTTGCCATGATGCTAAGAAATGCCAGCTTGATTTCTGTTGGGAGTGAGGACTGCAAAACCTGACCTTGATAAACAGCATCCAAGCGTGAGCGCTCAAGAGTTACACCATCTGGGTCGAGATCCGTCAAGTGCTCCGAACTCCCAGTCAGCTCGAGTAGCTTGAGCGTTTTGTTGACTCGTAAGGCTTCATGCAAGCTTTTCAGCTCTTGTGCTCCGAAGGCGGCACCGTGCAGTCGCAGCTCACGCGGTATTTTGTTGCAGGTCAGGACTGCAACCAAAGTTCTTGTACGCGTGTCAGTGACATGGAAGTTCCCATTCAGGTTAAGCGACAGCAATCTTGTGCCAAGATCTCCTCGTAGAGAGCTGATTAGTACGTCACAGTTGCTTGCGTCGATATGAGAAGTACTCAAACTCAGTTGCTGGAGGTTAATGCAGTGCTCGAGAACACACTGGTCAAAACCTTGCTGCAGTTGACACCGATGCAGACCCAGCGAGCGCATTTGTGGACCAACAGTTTCGATCATAGCCATCACCCCCTCAGCTTTGCGATTCCCATCAACACCAAGCACGGCGTCGTACTGCCCACCTTGCTCGGACCGAGACGTGTCCAATGGGTCTCGCTCGATGCACTCCACAAACACAGGCTGCACCCATCCTAGTCCAACATCCGGAACCACGACGCAAACTGAGCCGTCTTCTCTCACACATAGCGCTTCCAGCTCGCATCGCTCCTCCACAAGATCCGTCCATGTTGACTCGGAGCCCGATTCAAAGATTTCGATATTCGCGTTTTTCTTGAGTATGCAGACGATCAACTCGGTCGTCATCGAGTCGCTGTCTCCACTGGTTTTGCCGCGGTGCACTAGTTCCGCTGCTGGGTTGCGCATTACCTTTGCGAATGTAGCGGCTGCCGCAGGGTTACACTCCAAACAACCGATGTTGCGCAGCTTGAACGCGCTGATGAATCGCTTTGATCGTGGATAAAAGAGCCCAAAAGCCACCCAGCGCCAGTATCTGGCCTTCTCTTCGGCTGTGTCCTCTCCGTAAACAGACTCCTTCGCAGTGTACCCTGACACATCTTCTGCAACAGAGCATCCATACCGCAGTGCTGAATAGTACGCCATAAAGTACTTTGAACACAAGTAGTTGCCGCGCACAGAAATTCTGAGCAGCTAGGATGGTTGATTTTAGAGATTTGCTGACAGTTTGAGTGGACAGCTGCGTAGCCTTAGCATTTGGTGCACATCGAAGACAGCTCTCATGATATCAAGGAACTCGCTTGGCGTTTCCTTCGGTATATCCCAGTCACTTGTTGCGATATCAGGGATGATCTCGTTCAACTTGAGCTCCTCGATCTGGTAGACACTCTTCTTCTGCACAATCCTGGCGACTACCGCCAACCCTGCATCGTCCATTGTGTTGCCACTGAAGTCCAGCATCTGGACAGCGTACTGGCGATCAGGGTGAGCGAAAATGCGGTCGAGGAGGCGTTCGATACGTTCGAGTGAAGCTGCAGTAAGGTTGCAGCGCGCGAACGAGAAACCAAACGCGACCATTTGGTTCGTTTTGGACGTTGGCTTCTCAAAATCTTTGAGCTCGCTTTGCTGCTGTTGAGTCTGCGTCGCAACTGCGGTCGTCATGAACGTGTACACCAGCTCTATGAGGGCCTCGTCGACTTCGCATAGGTGCTGATAATACCTTAAGTGGATATTGAAGCGGAGAAAGTCTGGGTCACTGAACGAACATGCATGAACATCACGCGCAACTTTTATCGCGCTGGAGCTCAATACATCCATCCAGAACGCGCGCTTGAGTTCAGGAAGCTCATCGAGACGCTACGAGTGCTGTGCGAGGACTGCGAACGCGCCCAGTTTCAGCAGACTTCCAGCATCGACCATAAACTGTCTTGATGCCAGCTGGGAGAAGGTCAGCTTCACCACAGGCACTGAATTGAGCAGCGAGAGCGGTGAACCGGGACCGGGCTTGATCTTCAGCAGACGGAACAATATCAACCCCGCCTCACGAAGGATCCGCTCGCTCTCCGCGACGAGTAGCTTTGCGTCATCGGTACCTCTGAAGCGCGACAGATGAGAGGCGCCGCGCTGGCGCGCTCGCATGTCTTCTTTCTTGAATAATGTGTTGAAGCGCGCAAAATCCCCAAAAGAAAATCTGTTGTTGTTGAATGGGTTTGTTTTGAATGCGGGCTCCCCATGCAAAACCCTATACAAAGTACTATCGACCATCACTCTGCACATTCAACTTGAACTCCCAGTGCGGAATCCAAAACCCGAACATACATGTGGATACCACTTCAACTCTCTCTCTTGCAATATGCCTGAGGGTATAATAGAAAGTTGCGCCGACGCGCAATGATGCTCGAAGAGCGCGCGTTGAGAGCGGGGATGCGTCGATTTGAAGCTATGAGTTGATAACTGTCCGGTACGAGTCGTTGTCGATCGTTCGCTGTTGCTCGTGACGTGTGCAGACTCGCAAAGACGAATCCAAAGACGTCACGCTTCGAAAGCTTCTCCATCAAGTCGAAGAACGCCGCGGGTGGATGGGGAGACTACAAACAGAGGAAGGAAAGTTCATGAGTTGTTGCAAATGTGTGCGGTTTATTATCATCTTCGCTGGGTGTCAGACTGCTCAATATTACAGGTACGCTCAGTGCTCGCAACACTAAGGCGCTGGAACTAGAAAGCGCATTGGGTGAGTACATTACTTGCACTTGGTGAACGAATAAACGATCAAGGTCGCAAAGAGTGAATACGATGCTGAAGCGACTCACAGAAAAGACAACACGAGCCAAAGCCTCCAGCCGATCCCAGTGTCAGTGAGACGAGCAAATCGTCTAGTCTCTTCGGTCGTCACTGCGCACCATGGAGACAGAGATGAGAGAGATGCACAACGTGCAGACCAAAGTTACTGACTGATGGACTGAAAATGTCTGCCTGTTGTGCTTAACCGTTCACCCTTCAAGTTGATCAACCAAGCCACGAAGCTTCATGAATAACGAAACCCCCCACTTGAGTGAACGGTCGGACTCTCGCAAGAAAAAGCAGCGCCAAGGAGCCACTTCATCTGGCGTGAAAGAGCAGATCTCTCACGATCACACATCTCATCTCCTCAAGATCCGTGCAAACCATTCGACGCAATGGTGAACGCCAACAAGATGAAGGCTAACGCTATTGGTGCTGACGCCAGTTTCATGCGCATTGAAGTGATCTCAATGCTCAAGCTTGTCGCCGTGTCTCTCGTCGCTGTGATGGTCATGTTCCTCTTCCTCGTCGTTGGTTATTCGGCAGCGCCAGCAGTGTCTCGCTCTGATTTCACCAGCAATGCGACCAGGTGCACGTCGGATTTCTCGCTCGTGCTCTTTCAGACATGCTCCGGACAAAACTCGACAGCGACTGAAGCGAGCGGATCCATCGCAGCGATCGACGAGCTGCTCCGACTCTCTGAGGCTGAGCAGGTGCCGATCCTTTCGTGCATGTTTGACTCGTGCACAGATGCTACGAATCGGCCATTTTTCAGCAGCGACGTCGAGCAACTTCAAGTGGCGCGCTACTCGTTTGGGCTCAACGGGTTCAAGCACCGCAACCGTTATTTCTACTTGGAGGTGGCTTTCCTCAACAACAACAGAGCCGAAGACCACTCGTTCTTCGTGACCATGACCCCGCACGTCAAGGGCTTCTACCAGAACACGACCAGTGGCAATCGCACGTTCGCGCAAATCATCCCCGAAGTTCGACAACAAAACCTGACAGTTGAGTGCGAGAAAGGCGCGATCTTTTGTGAGAACCAGTATTTCCTGCGCTTCGGAGAGATCGACTTTACCGACTACCAGGTCGACGTACTCTTCAACTCGAGCGAGGGGCTGCCGATCAATGGCTCGGATCCGAGATTCATGAAAACCTGGGGCACTGAAGAATTCACGAACTGGTTCATTGGTGTCAAGACCTTCTTCCTCGTCATTTCGGTTTTCGTGTCGATTTGGTACAACTCCAGCTTGAACACGCTATCCGCCTGCGAACAGAATATGGAACAAGGCTGGGTCGCGACGATCACAGTCACACTGTTCTTCTTCAACGACCCGTTCTACGTCGTCGAGGCCAACTACGGCGGCAATCCGGTCAAGATTCTGAGCGTGTTGTTTCACGTCACGTTCTTCCAGATCTTGCTGCTCTTCTGGTTGGTCACGCTCGACAATTTGCGTCTTCAGGGGAAAGTGAAGGGCGTATCCAACTTGCAGTTCTTCACGCCAAAGATCATCTACATCGCGTTCTTTTGGCTCATGAACTCAATCTATCACGGCTACATGAAGTACTACGCGAATAACGACCCGACGTGGGATCCACTGGAAGCAAACGCGAACTTTGCGCTGGTGCAGGCGATATGCGGAGCGATGAGCATCTTCTACGTGTTCTGGGTCGTCTACCTGGTCCTCGTGAGTCATGAGGAGATCCGATCTCGCCGCGTTCGTTACAGATACCTCGTGTTACTCAACTTCTTCATGGTGATCATGGCGTTTATTGGCTTGGGCAGCGGCGCGATGTCTCCAGCTCCATCAAGTGGAGGGCAGTGGACGTGGTTCCAAGCGCTTTTCAACATTTACGTGTACGCGATCGCGTATCTGTATGCTCCGTCCTCCGCTGCGATCAGGACCGCGAAGAAGCGAGCGCACGACCACCATGGCGAAGCTAACGCCGAGGCAAGTCCAGTACTCGGCGAGTCTGTCCACCCTGCTCCGATCGATCTCGCTGATGTGCACACCAGCAATCTCGATGTCGCGTAGACAACCGGAGTATTAGTGCTCAAGGTTCCTCCAGATTGTTAATTAAATTTTAGCGCATCTCTAACAGGTGGCAAGCGTGAAGGGGGAGAGAGATAACAGCATTGTTTTTTCAGGGTTTTCATCTTGTGGCATTCAAATGCTTTGCTATAATTTCGAGGTCGTTTGTTTCTCTCGTCGACGTGGCAAGCCAGACAACAACAACAAGCTGCTTCAAATATTTCAACGGTTTGCTTTGCTTGCCATCAAGTGCAGGACTATGGATTTGCCTCATCATTGCCTGTTAGTGAGGCTATTTCCAGCAGCGAACTGCCAGTGAAGGCTGCATGTGAAAGAAAAACTGATGTAAATGCTTCGTGGAAAAACGACATTAACATTCGCGCATTCGCTGTTGAGCACCAAGCAACACCATGGCCCAGATTTCGCCAGAACCACCTGCCAAAGACAGGAACCAAGATAGAGACGAAATCGATCTATCCTCGATTCGAGACTCAACACCAGCGCACACTGTCGACTCCATCGAGGTGTCACCTCCAATAAGGCGACTCTGCTGGGTGGTGATCGTGCTGCTGCACTCTCTGGTCGGAGTCTACTTCTACGGATACGCCGAAGTGTATCGGTACTTGGTGCACCATGAGGATG
This sequence comes from Pythium sp. MPC-2022a, assembly GCA_038050625.1. NCBI lineage: Eukaryota > Oomycota > Peronosporomycetes > Pythiales > Pythiaceae > Pythium > Pythium sp. MPC-2022a. The sequence goes on from JALBZB010000293.1 coordinate 32,013, forward strand.
TGATGGGTCCAATCTATCCCCTGATAGACTCAGTCGGGCGCTTCGACTTGTCAGTTCGTGCGACGAGCTACGCGATAGCGATCGTACATGGACTCGCCGTTGGAAGAGCCATAGTCAGCAGCCTCGTCTCGCGGGAGCTCGTGTTCTCACTGCCGCCACGGAATGGACAACAACTGCGTCTTCACCAACGCGCATCTGTCTTTGCCAGTGCCGTCTTGATCTCGTTCAAACAACTCCCTCGTTCGAGATGGTGGCTCACACATCGATTTGTTACGTCATTTCGAGATCTCATGAATCGACTTATTGCTGCTTGTCGAGGTTTCGTGAAGAAGAATGAGATGGACATGCTCCAGGTCTCCAACGCTGTCGAGGTCGGACTCCAGGTGTTCCAGGCGAACAAACTCAGTAACTTGGTCGCGAAGGTCTGGATCAACCGCATGATGGCGCTCGTGATCGTCGCAAATTGCTGGTGCCTGCCAATAATCCACTTCTGGTGTCGTCACAAGAGTCCGAGATCTGAGAAGCTCGCCAAGCACGTTGTAGACGCTGTGGTGGATACCACCTACGGCATCCTGATCCCGTTTGCGATCTTCTACCCGTACTATCGCGACGCTGATCTGAGCTACGGATACTTCTCATTCAAGTTCTACTACATGGACACGTGGCGGATCAACTTTCTCGCGGAGGCGAACCAGGTTCTCGTGACTTCAGTCGTCGACTTTGTGTCCAAGATGACGCCCGGTGTGATGCTTTTCCACGCGCTGTGGTCGATGCAAATGCTGGTGACTGGAAGTCGCTATCGCAAGGCTACCATACGAGCGTCAGTTCGAATCGCTGACAGCCTAGGACCATGCATCGTGACTTCCAGTAAAAGCAGTGCAAGTGACTCGAATGCTGCAACTGCGAAGAAGAAGCGGAAGCGCTGTCTCGACATTAGCTTGTGGTGCGCAGGGCTACTGGTGCTCGTTCTCCACATTCACGCAAGCCTTGTCGCCTACAGCAATCAGGACCGCGGCTGTCTGCTTGAGTTGAGACCCTGGGCGTCGCGAAAGTACATTTGCGTCGTTCTCGAAGTGAGCTGCTCGCAGAGAGGCATCGCGGGTCGAAAGGCGGAAATTGAGGCTCCACTGGCAAATGTCGAGCCACGGTCATTGCAAAAGCTCATCCTCTCGCACTGCCCCGAGCTTGAAATCCCAGAGCGCTTCCAGACTTTGTCAGCGCTGGGGACGCTCAAGATCCACAACTCCAGTATCGCCGAGTGGGGAAATAACGCTGCGATCACTGTTGCCGCGCACCCGGAGATGCAGTGGCTCATTATTACCATTTCCAACATGTCGAGCATCCCGCAAGGAATGCTCTCGAAAGATTGCCCTCTGGTCGAAATCAATATCTGCGGCACAAATTTGACCCAGCTACCAGAAAATGTGACGAAAGAATGGACGAGTGTGGTTAAATTCGGCCTGGAGCTGAGTCCGGGGATCACGGAGATCCCGCATGTGATACTAACGCTGTCGCCCATATCACTGTCGCTGTCGACGGACAGCATCACATCCATTGAGGACGACATGTTCGTTGACCAGCCGTACTACATCCTCACGTTGCCTTACAACCCGATTTCTGACATTCCAGTAAGTGTGCTGACACTACCCCAGCTTCAAGTACTTGATATTCGTGGCACGCTGGTCTCGAGCCTCCCTGTAAGGCCTCTCGATGCAAGTTCTCAGGAGATCGACGTGGGCACGAGCACGAGCGATAGTAGCTCCTCAATACAGCCACTGTACGTGCTCGCCGCAGACACCCCCCTTTGTGAGAAGTTGACACAAGAAGCAGCTGCCAAGGGATGGGATTTGAATGCTATCCCCCTTGGTGAATACTTCGTGTGCTGCATCGACGACAACGATGGACCATTTTCATACCCTCTGGGTGACGAGATCGAGTGGCGCGCTGCGAATCAAGACTGATAGTTAGTTTTTGATTGTAAGTGCAAACGGAATGAGGCACGCAAGATTTCGGTGGTAGCAAAATGCTCGAGCTAATCCAGTCAAATGCATACACAAGCACGGGACTCACTCACTGGTCTGTCTATACATGTAGCTTCATATTTCCTTGTTTGTGTGCGTACAACGTTTAGTTTTGTCCGTGGAGTACCACCTGGGAGAAGAGACTTTCATCCTTCGCTGCCAGCTCGTCGAACGTG